>PVIA01010927.1:0-48168 GCA_004024845.1 Tonatia bakeri | reverse complement strand
TTCTGACTTCCTGAGTGAGTTTCACCTTTTTGTTGGGTGACATCACAATGAAGTTATTTCCTCTGCCTCTTGGACACCTTTACAAGGCCACTTCGAACCAGGCACGTATGCACATGGTATAAAAATATCTGTTCCAGTTCCTGCTCTCAATTCTGTTGGATACACACCCAGACGTGTGATTGCTGGATCATATGGTGGATCTATTTTTAATTTTTTGAGAACATGCCATACCATTTTCTGCAGTGGCTGATACTTTCCATTTCCACCAGCAATGCACAGAGGTTCCAAAAGCTCCACATCCTTGCCAGTACTTGTCATTTTCCGGGTTTTTTTGTTAGTCACCATTTCAAGGGTCAAGGACAGATGAACAAATAAACAACATGTGGTCAATACACACACTGGGTTATTATCCGGTCTCAAAAAGGACAACAGTCCTATCTCATGCTACAGTTTGGATGAAATCGGGGTAGTGGACTGGAGATGAAGTGAGCCTGTCATGAAATGGTAGGGACTGCATAACCCCACTTACACCAGGGACCATAGGGGTCACCTTTATGGAAACAGAAGGCGGGTGGGGGTGAGGTGCCAGGGGCTGGGCCAAGACAATTTCCCACAGACCCGGGGGTGTCGGGATGGTTTCAGAGTGATTCAAGTGCATCACATTCAAGCTCACCTCCTGCTGTGTGGCCCTGTCATCTCTATGCCCCACCGGTGGCTGAGCTGTCCTGTGGCCTCCCACCCACAGGGGGACTGCAGACTCCCTGGGCGTGTCCACAGCAGCAGAGCTGGGGACATGGACCAGTGGCCCTGGTGGTACTGCCACAGGGAGGGCGCACCCACGGGCTCACTGTGTGGTGGGAGCGGCTCCCAGCCCTGGCACACGTCACTTCACTGAATCCCCACGAAACCCTCATGGTGGGCGCTATTCTGGTCAACACCGATGCTCCATGGGGAGAAAGTCAAGGGCAGGAGACGGCCCTAGAGTTAATACAACCACCAGCGATGGGGCTTTGAGTGCGGACAGAGCCCTGAGCCCACGTCCCTCCCCGTCCCCCCACATACCTGCTACCAGGTCCCAAACGGGTGACAAAGCTGCACTAGCACCTGCCATTGAACGACGGCAGGACAGACCCAGGTCCCCCAGCTTCTACCTGGTGTCCTTCCAGGATGGGACGGTTTTCCCGCTGCCCCTGGATCAGCTCTCGGTTCTTAGGCTCATCTCGTGCCCCCTGGGCTTCTGGAAGCTTCCGACAGACCCGCTCTGCATCATCCTTCCGCTTCTACATAATCCCGTTTACCTCGTGGCTGAGGAGGGGAGGAAAGTCAGGACTGTGAGCTGCCCCCCCACACCTCCACTCACGGACAAATGAGAGGCAAGTGTGGCCCCAGCCGTGGGCTGTCCAGCTGGTCCTCCGTCCTTCGTTAGAAACACTGGTCTCTGTCCCGCAGTTGGGACAGAAGTACCCATAAACACTACCGTTTGCTGGAGCCACCGACAAAGCAGTCCCTCACTTGGAAAAAGGAAGAGCCCCTAATCTGTGTCACAGCTTCAGGGAGCATTGGAGCGAGTGGGGCCCACCCACAGGAGCCCCGCTGCTGAACTTGTGCTAAGGGCGACACAGCCGCTATTCAAATTCAGACTCCGCCGGCTGGCGCTCAGGGAGGAGGCCCAGCGTGGGCCTGCCCGTGAGGGGTGTCTTCACAGGCCTTTGTGCAACGGAGTCACTGCCAGGCATGACGGAAGGAGGTGTTGCAGTGCCACCAGGACCAGGAACAGGGTGGACGGAGAGGGACACGGCCCTGTCCTGCATGTGTCCACTCTCTCTGACAGGAGGGACCTTGTGAATCATCCCGAGTCGGAGAGGACCTGGGAACTGGTGGGGGTCGACAGGAAACCCGGACTGCCTGCTGCCATGAGCTGGTGGGGGGGGGGGGGGGGGGGGGCTGGGGGGAGTTGTGGGAACGGTGGGCAAAGAGAAGCATCATTTCAAGTTGCAGCAACCAAGTATACCCCAAGTGGTGGGGACCAGTCTGACGGGATAACATCCCTCTGGTGGCATCTTAAAAGGAGATGAGCCCCAGGCCTGTGACCCGAAGACATGGGTCCCAGCTCCTGGCATCTTGGAAGAGCCTGACTTTGAAGGGTGGTCCCTCGGGACTGTGATCCTGCCCAAGGAGAAGGAGTCCGCAGCCCTGACTCCCAGCAGCCACCGTGCCTCCCCTGGTGCCCCCTCCCCTGGGGACGGGAGCTGCCAGGCCCCTTCAGAGTGGTGAGCAGAAGGAGGCTGGGAGGAAGCACATTTTCACCAGCCTGGCGTCCCAGGAACACTGCCAAGGGGCAGTGTAACTGTCACAGAAAGAGAATTCTGCCGGTTGACCATGAGGCTTGAAGGGTCTGGGGTCGCAGGCCAAGAGATGGAGGGAAATTAAATGACCAAATAAGTCACAGATGCCTTCACCGTGCGGTGTGTCTGCAAGGAGTCGGTTGCTGCCTGTGCTGCCCCTAGCTCCCTCCCAGGTGACGTATCTACAGGACATTTTTAGCTCATCGTTGCAATTCCCTCCCAAGGGCCAGAACAGTTACAATCCGGCGTCTCCCCCTTCACTTCCTGCTCTCCGGCCGGTGGCACCCCAGGCACCGTGGGCCAGCCCTTGCGGGAAGTCCGAGCTGTCGTTTCCAGTCACCTTGGGGGCTTCGCTCTTGACAAAGATCAAAACCCAGAACTTCAAAAGGCTCCGGAATCCAGGGGACGCCACCTCTCATCTGGAGGGAGGTGCTGAAAGACAGGTGTGTGCAGGGCTGTCTGTGAGAATGACAGACACTGCTGTCACCGATGCTGGGGATGGGAAAACGCGGTGTTACAGACTCCGCAGATGCTGGCGAAGCTTCACTCTGACCCCGTTTTGTGACCCCACCACATCTGGATGAGACACGGGGCAGCCTGCCATCCACAGGGCTTCATCTATCCAAAGCAGTTTTCCAAACAGGAAACCATGCGGGAATAATTTCACAGTTTACAGATGGTCATGATTTGTGGAAGGTGCGTGCCACGGGCTACGTTTTAAAGTATCAACCACCGTGTTTTTCTTTCTCCTTTCCGTCCTCTGCCCTTCCTCTTGGGCGAGCAAGTGATCAGAGCCAGGATGCCTCCAAAGCCAGTATGACGGAAAAGCCGAAAATAGTTCCTGAGCTTCAAAGCCGCACTGAGCTGGTGACACACAACCCACTTGGGACCACAGTGAGGACGGCAGGTGCCTGCCTCCTGTGGGCTGACAGCCAGAGCTGCTTCCCCAAGAGGCCCTGGACTGAAGCCCAGGGTCGGCTGCTGAGCCCCTGGGTGTCCGAGCCTCAGGCCGTGTGGGGGACGTGTGACAATGCAGAGGTCCCCACTGGTACCTAGGCTCTGCCCTCAGAGGTGAGCGATGAAGCGACCCTTCCCGCAGCTGCTGGTGGAGCCCGGCATGGCTGACACCGTGGTCTGGGTCTCAGGAGATCCTCTGAGAAGGTCCCCCTCCACTTTCATGGGCCTGCTGGCCTGCAGGAGTGTGGTGAACTAAGGGTTATTTTAAGCTGGTTGATTGTGGCCGTGTCTTGCACAGCAACAGCAAACTGGCCCAAAAGTAGACAAAAATCAGCAGCTGACCAGACTCCAGAAGCGTCCTCCCCAGCTGGGGCAACAGCGCCTGCATTCTCTACCCGACGCGTCTCCTTCTGCCAAAACACCAAGTCCCTACACTGACGTTCGACCAGGGCCCACCTCGTGCTGCGCCTGGGGCCTGGGCAGGAACTCGGGGCCACTGAGGGAGGGCTCTGGATGGACAGTGTGCCGGCAACCCCAGACAGGTCGCAGCCCTGAGCTGTGCGGACCACGGGCGGGTGACCGCGTCCGCCCAGCAGCCCCGGAGGGAAGCTGCTCAAGGCCCCGCCAGCACAGCGTGTCCCCGGAGTGTCGGTCAGTTTCACCCTGTGATCCCACGTGACGTTGGTCCTGCTCAGGGAATAGAGTGAAGCATGTAACTCCTCCTTAGAAACTTTGAGGCCACTTAAGCAAAAACGAAGTCCATGTTATCTCCCTGAGGTGGCACGTTGTGGTCCCTGAAGTCCTTGCAACTGATTCCTGGGAAGGAGAAATCTCAGCCAGGGAGAAACTTGACAAGCACCGGTTGCTGACAGAAACCAAAGCGTGTTTCTTCTTCCCCTTCTCTGGAGTGAGGGGATCTGAGGGGACCATGCAGACCCCGCAGGGGCTCAGTGTCATGGCTGTCGGCCACAGGTGTGTCCGTGAGCGAGAGAATCCAGGTGCAGCCTGAGTGCTCATACAGAGCCCCCATCCTTCAGAAGGACAGGTGCGGTCCCCTGAGTCCTCTAATCTTCCTTGGTTTAAACTCAGCTCCGTACCTCTCTCTTGCGAATGGTGAATTGCTCTCTAATTTCATGAGGCTCGGGATTATGGCATAAGGTCAGTGATACAAAAGGAGATATCATACAAATATCACACATGTGGAAAACGTACGCGCACACACGTCTCCTCATGTACAGGAATTCACTTATGTCACTGTTAGTTCAGAGTGGAACAAACAGGAATCAGGACTTTTGACAAACATCTTCCCAGGTTTCTTACATCTGAGGCCCAAGAGGAGCAGCTGCTGGTCATCGGTCTACAGGACAGGACAGCTCTGACCGCCCCCTCCCAGCTCATTATCTCACCTGACCAGAGCCAGCACACTTCGGAGTGCAGACAGACGTGAAAAGGGAGGAATGAAGGACTACATGATACAGTCACAGCGAGAGACAAGTGAGGGCCCACAGCTGGGGGCGGGGAGAGACCAGCCTGCCGGGGAGGGTGGTGACAAACACGACGCAGCAAGGTCCTCGGGGCCCTAAGACCCGCAGGGATCTGAGGGGCTGGAAGGGTCCCACGCTGCTTCTGAGCCAGGGCAGCTCCTTATTGGCCAGGGCAGATGGGCAGCTGGCCAATGACCCAACACACATGCACACACACCAATAAACCACCCCATCTGAAATCCTCACATTAGCTTCCCTCTTGGAGCGACTTACCACTGAACGTGGTTAGAGCTGAAGGTGTCCGACTCCCCAGGCGCACACAGGAAACCAGGAACAAATGAACCCAGACGAGTCCGTGGAACCAGCTCTCGCTCCAGTGCTTGGCAAACGGCAGAGGCCCAGAGAAGTGAGACAACGTGGAACGGGCTCGTTCTGTTGGGGCCAAAAGACCCGACTGGGGTAGACGCGCTGTGACAGCTAGTGTGGGGGCCTGGCGTGGGGCTGCCGGGGACAGGCGTCACCTCCAAAGAAGAGGTGCCCCGCGTGCCACGGCACCCAACCCACGGGTCTCGTGCCCTCGTCATTGCCTCTCCAGAGCAGGGGGCGCAACAGCGGTGGTGGCACCGAGGACGCCAGGCTCATCACGGGTTTGCTGCTGACTGGCTGCAGGGGTCCTGCCGCCCACGGGCCTCGCTCGCTCTTCGCCGAGTTGGGGACGGCCACAGCGTCTACGTCTCACCGTGCGATGTGACGATCAAGTGAGACGTTGCGTTCCCGGTGCTACCGGGCCAGAGGGCGCGCTCCGGAAGTCCCCGAGTATACAGCAGTGCGTCGAGCGGTGACATCGTGCGTCATGACGTTGGGGAAAGCCATGGCCTCGTGCACGCGCGTGGAAAGTGGGGCCTGTGTGCAGCAGGTGGCGCATGGAAGTCCCAGCCAGGTGTGGCCTGTGTCTGGGGTGGAGCCGGCGTTGCTGCAAGGGAGACAGACAGGCGTCCGGAAGGAGGGCGGGTGTGCATGAGGATGACCTGGATCCCACCTTCGGCCCCCGCCTCCCGCCTGAGTAGAGGCGCGACCTTGACGGCAACTCGGGAAGCAGCAGGACCGCTGCGCGCGGCCCGGGCTACCGGCCCCAGCAGCAGTGCACGCGGGCGCCGTGGTCTGCTGCCCTTGCCTCACCCTCCAGGGGTTGCACCCAGCCTCTCTGAGGCCGACGCCACTGCATGACACTGACAGGGAAGGGAACTCGGGGAAATTAGTACCCGCTCAGCCACATCATCGCAGTGTGGAGCCAATGCACCAGGCAGGGACACAGCTCACATCCTCAACAGTGGCTGGTCCCTTCCCATTGTGCATAATGGCACTAACAACGGTGCTAATAACAACAGTCGGACTCTCCCTGGGAGACACTTTCTGATGGGGACCGAGCGCTCTCCCTCTGCACTCTCTGAGTCCCAGGCCGATTGTCTCAGCAGTTAGCGCCACCCCTTCCTCCGACCCACACACCAATCCAGCATCTCCACAGGGGACCGCTCCTCGGCCCTTGGGGAGCTGGCCTCATTGTGGGGAAGCAGATAGGAAAGAAAAGGACGTGTGCTCTGTGTACTACCAGTTCTGAGACAGGGCTGCCAGGGAAAGGCGTGGTTGCCCCTCTTACTACATAAATTCATTTTCAGGATGCCTCACTGGGTCAAGGGCTGGATCACAAACTCAGGTTTGTGGCTGTCTGAGAGCACTGTGCCTCAGTCCCTTGGAGAGGGGACAATAAATAAATGTGGCCTTGTCCGTGCAGTGCCCTAAGTCACTGACGGCGCCACTTCCACTGGAGGTTTGTAGCTGCCAGGCACAGACAGGCCCCACCAACGGTGCCGGCAGATTCCTGCAAATTTCGCAGAAAGCAAGCACAGGCTCTGAAGGTCTGTGTTTGCACGATTTCAGGAAAGTTCTTATCAGACTGCAGACTCTCAGAACATAAGCCAGCAACCTCCTCTGACAATTTGCTAAGACAACAGCTGAGTTCAGGGCCCTGAATTTTAATAACGGAATGTGAATCATGCATTTTATACCCAGCACATAAAATCCCCAGATGCCAACCCCAGTGCCGAAACGCACACGTGGAGAACAGCAGGTGGGAGGTGATAAATCTTGTGAATTATCTGCCCCGCGTGCTGGGACTCTCCGATGATTCATCTCAGCGCCACAGAGCGGCTCCCCCAGCAGAGTGTCTTTCCCATCCGCAGTCAGTGGACTCACTCCCTGCTCTGCGTGTGTGTCTTTCAGGCTGGTGTGTGTCAAGTCACTTCCCTCTAAAAGTTCCGACCTCGCAGACAGGCAAGGCTTTGATCACCGACCGCACGTGAGCGGCTGGGAGCGAGAGAGCACAGAGCAGCCGCCGCAGAGCGTCCCGGCCGTCTGTTCTGTTGGTAATTACACCCGACTGGGGATTTTTCAGGCCGTATTTTCGTTTCGGCTTCTCACAGGTCAGACGAGACATTAAAAATGCATGGGAACATTTACTTAACAACTTTTTACATATTAGGCCATGTTGAGTCACATAAATTGGTTTTAATCAATTTAATGGAAAATATGGTTTGAATTCCAATGAGCCTGATTATTCAGCTGTTTCTTCACTCTTTCTTCCACGCATTCGGTCTACCAAAGTGTGCCCAGTGCATTTCAGGTACTGGACACGCGCGATCGGGTGGTGAGCCAGGTCAGCCCGGCGTCTGCTGTTGGAGTGACAGCTGACGAAGAGATTAACACAACTTCACCCAACACACGTGTGTGTGCATGTGCTCCGTGCATCGAGGGCACACCAGCATCACAATAGGCGTGTACGGCCATGCCCCGGGAGGATGCCATTTGAACTCTGATTTAAGTGCTGAGAAGGAGCCAGCTGAGCAGAGATCTGGGAAAGGTTGCTCCAGGCTCGGGGAGGAACACATGAACACATGAACACGTGAACACATCTTGGACAAGAATAAGTGGGGCATGCTGGTGGAATTGGGAGGAACCTGCCTTGTCTGAAGGAGAGAGGGTCACACAATTTGGTACAAAATGCAGGTGGACATGAGGGCAGAGGCCTCGACCAAAGAGGCTTTATTTCTACAGGGGACTGTCATTTTGGGTGCCACAGGTGTGAGGGTTCTGACGACCCACAAAACCTTAAACAGGAGGAGGAGGACTTCCTTTGTTGCCACGTCTGCACCTTTTCAGAGTCGACTGTGACCCAATGGAGTTGGGGAAGTGGGACCGGGTCTCCTGCAGTTTTAATCAAGTCTAAGAACCAGCCAGACGTGACTCGAATGAAAAACACTGGGCGGATACATCGTCAGTCAATCATGAATTTTTTCCGAGCTCTGATGACACCGCTCATCACCAGTTTTCAACTCTCAGTGGTTGCATGTGCGAACCCCAAATGGCTCCTCTGGCGGCCACTCGGGGTGCTGGTCTCTTCGGCCGGGAAGCTCCACAGAGCCAAACTTCTCTGCGAAGGAGAGACTGGACAGGAGTGGTCCTGTTCTTCCCAAACTCCGCATTAAGGGGGCAGTGTCTGAAGTGGGCAGAAGAGGTGACGTTCTGCTCCATACTAACTGAGAGGTGCAAACCCCTCCATCATCGTTTCCCGCCAGTGTCTGATGACTCTCGTGGGAACGCCGTGGAGGCAGATGCACGATGCTGAGTTCAGTCTCCCAACGAGGTGATGAATGACAGCCCACGTAGAAGAAAAATGGCCCAATTTCACGTGTCTTTTCTGGAAGTTCTATGACTGCTTTGGGAAAAGTTGCTAAAAATACTAAGGCAGGAGAGACAAGGATGAAAAGAGTGAAATACTGTCTTCATCCCTTTTTTATGTTCTTAAGGATACTGTTGAACATGCATCACGTCAACAAAGCTGAGTTATTATTGAATAAAACTTACGATCATGAAATAGATTTCCAGACACTGTGTCCATGAGCAGTGAATTTTAAGACAGTTCATCGTGTCAATGGAAGCATCGGACAATGCCGTTCTGATGTGATCAGTGCCTCCGTCTGCCTTACCTTATCTCTTCGACAAAAATGACCCAACACGTGAACACACATTTACACTGGGTTTCACACTAAAAATTCGATAAATGGTATCGAGAGAACTGGACAGCCACCAGCGAAAGAATGAAATGACTATATTACACCATGCACAGAAGTTAACTCAGAATGAACCAAGAACTTGAATGTAACAGCTGGAACCACGTACCTCCTAGGAGAAAACAGGGGTTGAAGCTCCTGACATCGCTCTCGGCAAAATTACTGTGGATATAGCTCCAAAGTCGTATTTATCTGTCTCTCATTTTCAGGGCTTCCACTGGGGGCGGGGGGGGGGTGGCGGGTGACAATCTGAAATCCCCCACAGCAATGAAGGGGGCAGACGAACTGGCGGGTCCACGGAGAGCGGCTCCGGCACCACCGGCTCGGCTCCCGGAGGGGCTGCTCCGGCTCTGTGGGGCCTGCTTCAGGCAGCCCCGTTCCATGTCATAGCAGAGCAGGGACAACGCCGGGAACAGCGACTCTGTCTGTTCTCACAAGGGCTGCTGTCCGCCGCATGATTGACTTGTAAAATTTGTGCTTTGAATAAAACTATGCAGTTTGGGAGTGGGCTCTGCGGGGATGCCTCTGCGTATCAGCGAGCCGGGACAGGGCCTGGAGGCGAGCCACCCCATGCCCGCGGATCTGGGATGAACCAGTGGCTTGTGGAAAGGGCTGTTTAAAAGCGATGGGCCTCTCACCCGCAACAGCAGGCTATTTTTTCTTTTCCTCAAAACAGTGTCTTCCTAGCCATCTGCCGATTGAGCCAGGAGAAGAGTGAGCACTTCAGCTGTGGACCCCTCCGTCTGAGTTTACACCTGTGATTTTGATGGGGGGCTGGTGTGTGAATTTCTGGAGACACACTTGGTTGTCACACGTGCGGGGCGGGCGGCGTTTGCTTCTAGGACCTATCACGTGGAGGCCAGAGAAGCTGCTAAACATCCTACTATGCACAGGACAATCCAAAACCATAAAAGTCCAAAATGCCAAGTGTGAAAAATCCTCTAAATAGATGCCCTGATGTTACTCTTAGAGAGTTAAATGTTTTCTAAACACCATTCATTGCCCAGCCCTCCACCTCTGTCCCTGCAGAATCCATAGAAGAGGCGGCTCCGGCAGAGCTCTGGCTCAGGAGGGACTCTGAGTCTTTGGAAGCGTTAACGTCTTCTGCGCCGGAGCGGAAGAGCCCGTCACATGGGCTGGCACCCTCCTGAGGGCACTTGGGTGTTCAGAGCACGGGCCCACTCGACCTCTGGGTGCAAGTGGGAGGCGTCGAATCTTCCAGGTGTAGACACTGCTGGGAAGGGCCACTTATGCCATGACCAGCATTGCTGCCACCCCAAAAGGGCACAAACAAAGCCAGTTTGGGCCGAAAGCTAGACCAGGTGAAAATCCCCAGGGCGACTGGGACAGGCCCTGGGGTGAGCGCAAGTGTGTCGGCCATGAGGAGTGGGATGCAAAGAGCAGACGACGAAAGGCCCTGCTTTCAGACGAAGGGGAAGGTGACTGAGCCGTGTGTGGTCCCTCACTCCTTCCCTGAGACGGCAGGGGGTGTGGTTTAAACAAAACCCAGACATCGGGTGGACTGTACAGCATGCCTCCCATAATAAACATTGAGTCAGAACCCACTCGGGGCGCTGTGGGCGGCCAAGGGTCACCCGTCCGGACAAACACCAGCAAGCAAGTGTGATGTTGTTTCAACGTGGAGACAAACGCTCTTCTGGAGAGGGCCTCTTGGCTCGCCTGTCACCCAATGCTGTGGCAGAACGGTTGGAGTCCGCGGGAAATATTCCCGCCCAGAGAGAATGCTTAGGAAGCAGGTATTGTAAGTTCAAGACTGCAATTAACTGTGCTCAAGTTCATGTTTCAGGATTCACGGCTCACGGAGCTCTGGGAGGCCGAGGTCACGCCGCTGTGTGCTTCTCTCTCTGCCGTCTGGGTCGTTACCCCGACAGATGGAGTGGATGGAGCGTGCACCGGGCTGGGTTTTGGAAAGACAATTAGGTGACACCACAAACTGAATTCTGCAAAAGTTCGAGCAGCTTTGAGTCTGGGAAAGAAGCAGACCTTGTCTGCTTACTATCAACAACCAAGTGCAAAGCCGGAGGTCGGAGACTGGCAAGTTCCAAAACTCCACTTTCCTCGGAAGTCCTCTCCCGCCCCCTCAACCTGTCCTGCCTGCTGGCCTCTCGGCGTGGCTCCCACAAGCTGTCCCCTTCCTCTCTGGTGACAGGTGGCTGGGATCTTACTGGACAGTTCTGTTTGGTTAAAGAATTTGCTTCCTAAGGTTGAGGCCACCTGTGTTTCTACGTGGGGTTCGAGCTCGTCATTCCTTTGAACACGCTGGGCCACACCTGTGTTTCCTGACCCAGGCCCCTGACGATCTCTGTGGTCACAAGGCAGGTGCTGGTCTGCACACACAGATGACAAAGAGCGAGGAGCAGGGCCTTGGACTGGGGAGAAAGGAGTGGGGAGCTCTCACAGACCATTCCGCCAACCGCAGACAGAAGGACCGATCGGTCTCGCCATTCGCAGGAGACACGGAGGAGGCCGGGCAGCCTGAGTTCACCGCACAGCGTATGTTCGTGCTGAGACCAGCTGTGTTTGACTTCGTCACAGTCAGGGGGGGTGAAACACGTGGACGTCGGACAGAAAGTTCCTGTGTTCTCCCCCCAGCAGGAAACTGGGCACCACCCGGGCTCTCTGGCTGCAGGGGCCCTGCGTGTGGCTCACAGTCTTCGGACCACCGTGCAGTGCTGGGAGCTGCGGAAAACAGGTGAGGGCAGAGGTGACGCTTACGCCTCGACAAGATGCACATGTCCCCAGGGGAGACGCAGTTGGCTGTTATTGCCCCGCAGGCAGTGACTGCATCTGCAGAGTAGACGCACTTCAGGGGTCCCCACACACCTACGTGCCTGCTCTGCGCCCACATTTGAACCAGCTACCTCCCTCACTAGTGAAGTAAAACATTTGATACGTGTTCATTTTATACCTGTATGAGAATCAGGGTTAGGTCCTCTTTTTAAAAGTGTACTCCCATGCAACCAATGTATTTACTTGGAAGAAAAGACCCAGAAGGCCAGTTGAACATCTTGAAAAATGGGGCACTCTGGCCGGCCAGGTCAGAGCACAGCTCCCCAGGTTTCTTACCGCAGCCTCGGGGTGGGATGAGAACCGTTCTCTAGGAGAGCGGAGGAGGCGACGTTGGCGCAGAGCACACGCGAGGGGCTTGTGAGGTCTCATCGGTTTAACCATCTGAACAGTGCAGCCAGGTATTGAATGAGCTGGACCCGCCGAGCGCAATATTCCGAACGGCCAGGAGGGGGCGTCGCGGATGCTGCCCACCCCAGGGCTGCAGGGCGCCAGCTGTGGCAGCCTGGGCTCACTCAGCTTTCTCCGCGAGTCATTAAACAGCGCTCAGACGACAGCGACTTTGTCAGTGCGTTTTCTGGGTGACGGTCCATCAGGCTCTGCTACGCGATAGTTGTTTAATTAGCAGGTGCATTAGCACAGGCTCTTCTGTTAATTAAAAACTTAATAACCACTCGCTGGGAGGTTTGCCCCTTCGGTGACTTTGCTTCCTCACGCCCACCTGGATGCTTAATGCGACCTGTCCGGACACAGCTCTGCGGTTTGACGGTGCTCGATGGTGTCCACCCAGGTGTCTCAGCAACGCAGAGGCGTCGCCTCTGGGACCAGGTGGAGCCACTTATTCCAGAGCCAAAGGTGCAGGCTGGGGCCTGGTTTGCTAAGAATAATGGTGTCCCTGTTCACAGGGGAGCATTCCGGTGGACTGGCGGATGGGAGAACTTTAAAGCTCACCCACAGATCTGCCAGCCCCCACCTACTTCTGGAAATCAGTGGGGATTCCAGGCGCTGGCTTCCCTGGGTCTGCAGGGGCCCCAGCAGGCGGTGGGGCTTCCCCGTCTCCGTGACTGCTGCCATGTGCCGGGGCGAGTGGATCCTCAGGATTGAGAGACGGGGATGGAGCCAGGCAGGGGGACAGTCTCTCCTGCTTCGTGTCCCTGCGGGTCCCTGCCTCACGCTCTTGGCTGTGAGCTGCCGCGGGCCCGCGAGGCCACTCTGCCTGCTGGTCATGGGCCAGTGCAGGTACAGCTGGCAAGCACAGCCCAGAGTGTTTTTCTCGGTCCGCTGAGGCCGTCCCTGCCGACTCCACAGAGAGCGGTGACGTTGGCCGCAGGTGACCGAGAACCAGGGGTGGGTGGCATGCACTCGTCTTCCTCGACGCCATGAGACAAAAATGCACCGAGACCAGCATTTGAGCGTTCTCCAGTTTGCTATTTTGAACTAGATCCATGTTGATTCCGAGTCTCAGCTGGAAATGGGCACGTGAGCTCTCATGAGGCCTCCCCTCGCTGCGTCTCCCGGGTGTGCCCCGCTCACGCCATCCTTTACACAAATGCTCACGTGCAAAGTCCCATTTCACTGCCACTCCAAGATGGAGTCCCTGACCTCTCACTCACCGCACGGTGCGCTGTTCCTCGTGACTTTGTAGTTAACAGATGCGGTTGAGCCCGATTTCCAGTGTTATTTTTGCTGTAAAATCTGATGCACGACTATTTACACTGGAATAGTTGCTAACACTATGAAAATGTTTCTAGAAGAGAAAATTATTGTAACCCGACTGTGAAACTTGGAGCTCTTGTAGATCTGGCTTTCCTGGGGGCTCATGCATGGCTTTGCGCTGCGTCCTGGTGTCTGCGCACGTCCTGAGGCAGGAGCTGCACGTGTCCCAGTCGGGTCAGAGGTGGCCTCTTCCCATGGCCCCTCCCGCAGGTGGGTGTGGAAAGCTTGTGAAAAGTTAGAGGTCCTTCTCGCCATCTGTTCATCCTGAACGGCAAGAAGGCAAGAACATGCAAACATTCCTTTGAGCTTGATGCTTGTGGACTTCGGAAATTAAACAGCAAAAGGCTGGCCACCCGCTGGCTGAGACCAGAGGCGCCCGAGCTTTAGCTGGTTCAGCGCTTTTCTCAGTGACAACACTCACTTTGTAAGTAAGCAAATTGCTGGGACTCCCGCCAACTCGCTTAGGCGGCACCCCGGCACCCCCGTGTCCCAGCTGGCATGCACTGGGTCACCGCCCCCGAGCTCCCAGGGCCCAGCTGGCGCTTGGGTGGCTGCGCACCTGGGTCCAAATCCCAGTTCACACAACAACTGAATTTTGGGCATGTTATTTACCCCTCGAGGCCTCAGCGGTCGGACTTGAGACAGACCGAAAGCCCTGAGCAGCATCAGGTTTAAACATCCGTCTCTTGTTTCTTCATGCATTTCATCCCCATGGAATCAGATTTACCGATGAGTCAACTACAACGTGGAATGCCCTTGGATGAGGACTGGCGTGGACTCGATCCCCAGTTTTCTTCCCTCCCCTCCACAGCTGCGGGCGCGGCACACGCGTGCACCTTCCCTGGACCCTCAAGCGGAACTCGTAGGCCCATTTCATTTTATGCCAGAGAGATGGGAAGGGCGTTGGCCGGCGCTGTGTGCAATGTTGTTTCTAGAAACGGTTACATGGCTCATGGGTTTTCACTGTCTGATGACAGAATCAGGTTCGGGCTGATCTATAAGCCAATGACGAGAAAGTCCCAAACTGAGTGGCAAATGGGGTGATCGACGGATGCCACCGGGATGACCGAGGTGCTGCATGCTCTGGCCCACATCTTCCGGCGGCCACCACACATGTACTTCAGTGAGCAGCTGAGTGCCCCCTGATCAAGTGAGACGTGGAGGGTCTCAGGGAAGGGAATGGGTGGGACAGATGAAGAAAATCAAATGGATCTTTTAGCCCTAAAAAAATTCAATAGTTGGGCATTTTTAAAAACTCAGTGAAGAAAGAACAAAGAATCAGTGAACTCGAAGACAGAACCACAGAACTCACCACCACAGACAACAGAGAGACAATGAGCAGCAATGAGTATAGCGCCTGACACTTGTGGGGCCGTAACAAAGGTCTGAGAGCCTCGTCCCACAGCCTCTGATGCCCGAGAGAGAGAAAGGGGGGCTTAGAGGTACGGAAAGCACATGGCCGAGAGCTTCCCACACTTGGTGAAAAGAGAGAGAATTCTAGAAGCTGAGCAGAATCCAAAGAGAACACATACAGAGATGCACACAGGCACTCGTCATAACAGTACTCCTGGAAAACTGAAGACAAAGGGAAATATGTGAAAGCAGCTGTAAAGGGAAAAACGCATCACCTGCGGAGAAAACACCACTCCAAAGCCTCCTCGGGGACCGTCGGGGTCCAGGGGCGGTGGCACCTCATGTATGTGCTCGCAGAGGGGGGTCGGCCCAGAACTCCGAAGGCCTCCGGGAATTTGGAAGAAACCGAGAGATTCTCAGGTGAGATGAAAATGCAGGGAGCTTGTTACCTGCAGCGTGCCCTGAAAATGGTTACAAGGAGTTATTTAACAGGAACAAAAATAAAAAAGTCCTGAAGAGCAAGGAGTCCTGGAGCTCAGGAAGGAAGAAGGTGGCAGCTGGAACAGGGGAAGCACAAGAACTCCCCAGAGTCTGCTGCGGCACTGCCGTCACCGCCCTGTTCGCAGACGAGAAAACCGGGCTCGGAGGCAGCAAGTTTGTCCCGTTCAGACACGGGAAACGCCGGGCCGGGCCCTAAAGCTGGTCCGTGCCTCTTCATCAGTAGGGGTCCGGTGGCGTAAAGGACCTCAGAGGGCTGTTGACGGGGGTCCTCCTGAAAGGGGCAGGTGTCACCTGCAGAGGGAAAGGAGTGCGTCTTTGGAGACATAAGCAGAGTAATAAGAATCATTCGTCACGGAAACTGAGAGCAAGTGTTTGGGGCGCTTGGCTTTGGCGCTAGTAGGACAAAGGCTGGAAGGCTGAGCTGGCCAACCACGTGATCACAATGAACAGAGTTGAAGGCGAAACTCTGTCCTGGGCTGGGAAGCTGTGGGGGCAGAGGGGACAGCAGTGTGGGGGAGGGGGATCGGCAGGCAGTCGGTGTGCGTGAGGCAGATCTTTGAAGCCTTACAACAGCGAGCTCGTCCTCTGATATTTTCACACTGATTAATTGACCTGTTTCCTTTTAAAATGTCCCCAAAATTAAAAACCACCTTCTGTGCTTACAAGGGGCCAAAGACCTGAAAGTCTGTTTCGATTATGATGATTATTCTGAAATCTGCCAGGACTCCCCCCTTGGACAAAGGTCTTAGACACTTGCAATTTTTTGAGAGGTTCTTTGTCTAATTTTCTTTGCCCCAACCATAAATTTTCTAGAATGGTGATTATATGGTAAACATGTGGCTTTGCCATTGTTGCTAACAGTATTACAATTTTCTAACAATAAACCTGAAATTTCCCGTGAAATATAAACACAATGAGCTGTCAAAGTCCTTTTTAATCCCCAAAGAATTTTTAAAAAGTACTCTTGGATGTTTCTCAAAGAATAAAAAATGGCAGTGTGATAGCTTTGTTCCTCATTTCAATCTCTTAATGAAGACTGTAATTTCCAACTTTGCACATTATTGAGGGATCACATTTTCCTGGGTTTTAGTTTACAGGTGAAATCTTTTGTTTGACAATTAAAAACATAATTAACTGTAAACACGAAGCTTCGCTTTGATTTCTGAGTAAAGCAGCCACACTAAGGTTTAGACCAGCACCTGGACAGTGAGTGAATGTTACTGTTGTTTGTTTAATGTCATTAAAGCCCAGCCCACAGGAAAACAATTTAAGCCGAAGGAGCCCATTTAACTGTCTAACCATCATGGAACTGGTGTCTCATTTTGACAAAACTTCCTTTACTTTGAAATTTCATTGACACCTATGCACAAGATGTGCTTAGTGCTTTAAAATGGGAGCTTGGGTCCCACTCGGAGATGCCACGAAACGGGACACAGCCCGGCTGGGGGTGTCGGGCTTCCCCCCTGGGTCCCAGCCAGCACCTCGCCCCCCCTGTGTCCCCTGCTGAGGAGCAGGGGTCCTGTCCCACTGCAGAGAAGTTGAGTCAGCTGTAGGATGAAGGGACAGATGGAGAGGGGCCACGGGAGAGGCCGGGATGACACAGGGATGGGGGACGTTCTGACAGCTTCTCGGGGAAAGAAACTCTGAAGCTCACATGACAGAAGTGGGTGGAGGGAAAAAGAAAATGCTGGTCTCCATGGGAATGCCCCTTGATCCCCTTTTTGTGAAGTTGACAAAATACACACACGCAGGGTTGGTGAGAAAATATAAAATGTATCCGGTTGCTCTCCACCCCTGTCCGGACCAGGGCACACAGCTCCTGGGGCCTGTGGTCGGAGCACCAGAGTGTTGTTGGCGAAGGGTCGGGGGACCAGGTTGGGCTGCCACCGGAAAGATGAGGCCATGATGACAAGTGTGAGGTTTGCAGCCCTGCCTCCCACCATCCACACTGCAGAGCGGCTAGACATGGGGCCTCCACAACACCCCAAATTATGGGGTTCGAGAGCCTCCGGGTGGGTGAACACATCCACGTACCACCACGTATGGGGGTGACGCACCCCATCTCCACGGGGACAGAAGCTTCTGAGCTCAGGACCCTCCCAGACCTCCCCCTGCATGGCTCACCTGGCTGTCCCCTGTGTCCCTAACCCCAGGCTTTAATGAGCTGGTAAAGGGACATGAGCATTTTCCTGAGTTCTGTGAGGAGGGGGTCAAGGGGACCGCAGACTCTTCTCCCCAGTGGGTCAGGAGCCTGAGGGACAGTGTGGACTGGGAACTGCCATCCGCAGCGAGGGGCAGACAGCCTCGTGGGGCAAGCGCGCACCGGTGGGGTCTGGCTCCACGTCCGGGCGGGCCGTGTCAGAACCGAGGTAGACGGGGGGACCCCCACCTGGCGTCAACCCCCACTTGGTGGGAAACCCCCCACACAGTCACTGCCCAGCAGTGTCAGAGGGGAGGCTTCTGTGGAGGGCTAAGAAGACACTCAGGGGGGAAGACAGGACTTTTCCAGTCAATGGTGCCCAGGTAACCTTGAACTTCAGATGGACATCAAAGAAATGGCAGTGCAAGCACGTCCCAAGTGCCAGCTCATCCTGTCCTTTTCCTTCCTTTTCTGTTTTGCAGGTGACCCTGCAACCCAGGCTTTGACATGACAATTCCAGCCATAGGCACCAGTGGGTGTCCTGGGGACTTTCTAGATGGGGGAGAACCGGACCCTGAACAGCCGGATCTGGCCTGGGCGAGGGAAGAGCCGACAGCTTAGGCCTGAAGGAGAAAATGATGTTCCCTCCCAACCTCAGAAGTTCGCAAAATGTAATAACACGATCTGTTCCAGAAACAATTGTTCTTCTGTTTCTTGGGGATTTTATCCCATAATTAAAGCTATTAGTAAAAGAATCAGATGCATACAGTGAGGTCAGCTTTATAATTATTTTCCACTATCTTATATTTGGCTGGATTTTTTAGAAAAATGGAGTTAATTCCTGCAGCAGAATAGAGAATTGTGCTACGGCAATTTCACTCGCTTATTTTAAAATTTAGATTTTGGGAAGAAATTACATTCACAAAGTTGTTATTTGGGTTCTCGTTGAGTTGGCCGAGGAGAGACAGGCCTTTCCATGCCAGAGGGGCCACGACCCCCTTCCACGATTAGTCGCAGAGATCACTCACCAAACGACGTCACTGCACTGGAAAACCCAGAGTGTCTGTGCTCTGAGCTCTGGCCTCAGCTCTGCGGGTTTTCTTCCTCCAGGAAACAGGTGTCTGATTACAAACAAAAGTTGAAGGGTCTTCTCTCCTTTTTTCAGCTTTGCTAATGAATTCTGCCCCACCCCCACCCCACCCCCACCCAGAAGGTTCCACTAGTCCGTGTCTGCCTTCCAGCCTTCAGCAGCCCTGCCCTGAACGTCGGAGAAGCTTCCAGGGGCCCTTCTGTCTGTGGAGCCTCTTTGCCGCGTGGCCCCAGGGACCTCCCCACCCTCAACCCCATCACCTCGCAGGACGGGCACCTCCTCTGAGGGAGTCCCCGGCGGCCTCCAGGGTAAGGAGCTTCACATGTGGTGGCCTTTCTGGATGGGGTCCCTGTCCCCCTCACCCCGACTCCTGCCTGTCTTCCCTCTCGGTGTGGACATCACTTCTTCTGCGAAGCCCCCCTTGACCAAGACCGAGGCGCGACCCCGGGATTAGCTCCCGCACACCCTGACCTCCTCGAACTGTTACAGTTACCAGCCTCACCCTCGAACGTTTACTGAGACGTCCCGCTGGCCAGAGCATCCTTGGGAGTGAGCCGCACTCACGGCTGGATCCTCGGCGCCCCACAGAACGGGTCCTCAGTGCCTGTTGACTGGATGAGCACATTGACGTCTCTGCTGCCAGTGTAACACGGGTTCTCCGACCGACAGCAAACCAGTTTCACGAGCGATGCCGTCCCTGCGGCCTCCCAGTCGCCGAAAGCACCAGCATGGCCAAGAAGGGGGCGTCCCAGCACCAGCATGTGGGGCCGTCACCCCCGGGGAGAACTGAGGGAAGCAGCACTCTGCCCCGGGGCCCACACCGCAGCTGTGACACCGAGTCAGCCACTGGCATTAGAGGACTCAGGTGACACCACCCGCTCCCCCACCCCCCGCTTTGGAAAGCTGAGTGTGAGCTCGGATCCCCGAGCAAACTCATCGATCAGCGAACGACCCAGCTCGTCCCTGATTTCGAGTCCCACCCCACCCGAGGCCACGGCTCCGTCATCAATACTTGACCACCTGACGCTTAAACTGCTTTCTGGGCTGGTAACTATTAGTGGGTCAGGGTCGGAAAGGAAATCCCTTTCTTGCAATGACTGTATGGATAGTCCAACATTCTTTTCAGAGAAGACTGACTCAAATCAGCTGAAATCGACTGAAATCGTTGGCTTGGCAATGAGCCAGCCAACAGCGGCCGTCGGATCAGACCTGGTGCAGAGCCACAACGCCACACCACCTGGTCTCTGTGCGACCGAGCGCCCAGGAATTCGGAGGCCTGGTGCTGGACTGGCACGAAACAGGGAAGTCAAGGAAGTAATTTCAAGCGCTCGTGTTAGAAGAAGACTGTGCCGTTACCCCACCAGCCCCCCGGCAGACCAGGGGCGGCTCAAGCGCTGCCCACGGTCAGCAGTCCCGGGGCCAGGGGCAGCCCCGCTCTGCTCTCGTTTCAGAGCAGACCTCACAGCACCGCCGTCCTTCTTGGACAGCCAGATGATGCTGGGTGACTTCAGTGGCTTTCACAGTTTCTGGTTGTTATTAGGGGGGACGGAGAGACCCTGTATGACCACCCCTCGAGCCGCCAGGGCCACCTGCCGGGGATAGTGAGCGCCCGCTGCTGCCCGTCCCGTCCTGGGGAGCTGAGGTGACACCTGCCTCTTGGAGCGTCTGTGCCAAATGGGAGCCCCTCGTAGCACTGGCCTGGGCCCTCCAGCTCACCCAGGTCCTCCGAGGGCTGCCCCGCTGAAGGGTCTGCAGCACTGGTCTGAGCCGGTTACAAGACATTTATTAGACGGGATGGATGACGTTGGGCCAGGTAGAAAAACTGAACAGTTCACATGGCGTTGGTTTGCGTGTCTCCACCAGGGAGCCCTGGACACACGCGAGATTTACACTTTTGCTGGTTCCTAGCGTTGGCTTACGGATGGACGATCTGCTGAGAAAGCACCACCTGCCCATCATCAGTAATCTCCGTCCACAACCATGGCCTCTGAGCCTCCAGATTTTCAGCCAAGTTGCCGTGAAACAGAGCTTCCAACCTGCACTGAGTCACGGTCAGGTTTTGTTTTGTTTTTGACATTTAAGCTGCCTCAGCATCTGACATCTGTGTAACACAAGGCATTCTAAAAGGGAATGTTTGACTTAAGCAAGTCACCACGCCGCAAAACACTGTGCAAACACTTCACTTCCCATCTCCGACTCGCTGGGAAATCCCGGGACTGGTGACTGCCCGGGATGCCAGCGGATCTCCACGCTGGACTGTCTGGGCGTGAACGGGGACGCAGTGTTCTCTCCGTGCAAGAGATGTGGGAGACAGACGACCACCACAGCCCTGCGGGGGCAGGCTGACCGGCCAGCGTTACAGCTGCACCGTGCCTGTCCCCGTGTTCCACTTGGGAACGTCTCTGGGACTCAACGCCTGAGGAGCACCCTAGATGGCGCCGGCTTGGAAATCTCACTGCTTCACTTCCCTGCTTCCGTGACCTTGGCTCGGCACAAAGTAACCAAATGCAGATGCATTTGTCCGGTGGGGTGGGGCTCCGTCCTGGACTCTGAGCATCACTTGCATTCAGAAACCTCTGCAGTTACCTCCTGTGGACTTTGGGACTAGCGGCCTGCAGTCTCCGCATTCAGCTCTCAGTGCAGAAACAACCTAAATGTATCCTTCACCGCTTTACTCAGCAATGCAGCCCTGCGGACCCCACACGTCTCTCCCCGCCTGGATTTAATTCTCTCTATAGTGTGAAGGGCCACCAACTCCCCTGAACACCTTTCTTAGAGAATCCATCTGTCCCCCCAGGCTGGAGCGTGAGCCCCAACAGGGAAAGGCCTTGTCTGTTACCCCGACTGCTCCACGTCTCCTGTGAGGCCACCAAGGTCCTGTGGGGTCAGTGCGTTTTTGCCTCCTCTGCTCCCTGCGAGCTCTGGCTTCCGGGCCCCTGGCCTGGCTCCCTTAGCCTTGTGTCCCCTCCCTTCCCCATGGTGTTCTCTCTCTCTCTCCCTCTCTCTCTCTCTCTCTGGTTCTTGGCTCAAGTGCCACCACGTCAGAGAGGCCTTCCATGTCCGACCCACACAGAGAAGCCACCTCATCATCCCTCGGGGCCCCCTTTCCTTGCCTGACTTTTCCCCATGGCACGGACGGCCACCACCACTCACTGCCCCCTGCACCGTCTCTGCGGTCCCCCCGGGACGGTTCTCTCGGCACTGCTTCCCCAGCTCCCAAGACAGCCGCCGACGCAGTCTAGTCATGCAACAAGCCTCCGTCGGATTGACACACGATTTCTATTTTCATGAAATTTAACATTGTCTGTGTGCCCATCTTGCTATAGAAAATATTAGAAAAATTCTAAAGCATTTTTCAGATCGTCATGACTATCTCCCCTTAGAAAAGGAGAAAAGTTATGCTGACTATGTTCCAGTGAAACGTTCGTGTTTTGTTGTCTGAACTCTCCGGGAGTCTCAGCACTAGGGACACGAGCTCACGCTTTCCCGCTGCCTTTGGCAGGAGCCGTTCTGGACCTCACTCCTCTGTGCACACCCCATGTCTGCCGAGTGACCACAGGGGGGCTGGCTTCACCAAAAACATGCAAGCTTTCTGAATTTGCTCTGTTAACCTGTCGGGCCATCAGTTATTATTAGAGCTCTGCTCCCCAGGGCAGGTTTGGGAAGGTGAGCCAGCGGCAGTCATGACCCTGCTTCTATGACGGGCTGTGTGCACCCGGGCCAGGCCACAGCTGGCGCCACTCTGATGGAGGCGGACGGGAGTGGGGGGCACCCCACAAGAGCTAGGACGCAGACCCCGACAGAAATTGGCAGAACAGGCCCAAGCCTGTCCTCCTGGTGACACATTCCAAGCCCGAGGCTGCATCTCGAGCCCTTTAAATGGGAGTGTGGGTCAGCCCCGGGGCAGGGAGCTGGGACTCCACCGCATGCCCGAGGGGGAAGGCAGCCCCGCCCAGGAGAGTGTCCTGCCCAGGAATGGAACGGGAGGGCAGAACTCGGTGAAGAGCATGCGTATGGCTCTCTTTCATTGACAAAATCCAATGAGTAACCCTTTCCCCTTATGGGTGGCTGCTCGAAAACCACTTACGTACAAGACGATCTTTGAGACTGTTCACTGGACAGCCATGCGGAGGAGCAAGACCAGGCCAGTGTCTCACACCACGCACGACACACTGAGTGAACTCAGACCGGTCAGAGCCTCCACGGCGGCGCCGACCCCATCAGCCCCTCGCTGGGTCTCAGCGAGGACCGTGTGGATTCGACACGGAGAGCACAGACAGTGACTGTGAGACCAGGACACACTGAACCCCTGCAGGCGAAGGTGCCATCATCTCATGGGAAGGCAGTCAGCCGGACGGGACAAGTATCCGCTTGCTGCCACCGTGGCCTGTGAGTGCGAGCCAGGTGTCACAGGTTGGATGGCAGGCGGGAAGCGGAGACCCCGGTCTTCCGAGCGTCCACCCGACGAGGCAGCTGGGGACCGAGAAAGGCGCCAAAGCAAGGGGAGGCGGGCACACGCCTTCTTAACAGGCGGATCCTTGCTAACATCCACTCGCTGACAAGCATTTAAGGAAATCCTGTCTCTTTCCTTTCCTGGCCCCCCGACCGCCCCAGGTTCTCATTCATCTGGTGCTGTTTTCAGCTGTGAACACCTCTGCTCTCCACAACGAAGCACAGGGATGCGAACTGAACGGCTACAGCTCCTCCTCTGAAAGGGACACACCCCACTCTCCTATTAGCTCCAGGGACAGGCGGTTACTGTACAGAGTGCCAACCCTTCACTTGAAAGGCGGCCCCCTGGGAAGGGGGGCCACGTGCAGCAGCCTTTGACTAGACCCTGTGGGGCCAGGCGGATGGGCAGAAATGGGTGAGGACCCCCACTGGCGACCCGCACATCACGGAGACTTTACCAGCCTGAGGTGGGAGGAAGGGAGGGTCATTCTGACAGACTTGCCAGCTCTTTGTCACTAACCTTGTCCCCGAGTTGGGAGCAGCAGTGTCCGGAGAAGCCTGGACCCCCAGGTGCAGCTCACCTTGCATTTGGATGGCAACCAACCTGAACTGCAGTCTGGGGGTTTGTGGGAAACATTTGACACGGAACCCCCTCAAGGCTGTGTTGCTATTAACTGCTCAGTGTGGGTGCAGGCGCCCGGCCTACATGCTTGAAACTCGGAAACAACGAGCCACAGTGGCCACAGAAAAAGAAAGGGTGTCAGGTGAGCTGTGGGGGAAGGGTATCTGCCCACGCTCAGTCAGAGGAGCCTGTGTCATTCCAACACCTTCCCATGGTGCCGGGAACACGAGGACGTTTCACTCGAGTTTCCCTCTGATCTGCACGGATGGTCACCTCCCCACATGAGCTGTTTCTGCTCGCTGTCCTCAGGCCGCACGCGGTGGCTTGGGGCTGCAGCTGGCGCAGGGAGCCCCCCACCTTGACCGTCCAGACACCCACATGGGTCCTCTCTCTGCCTTCTGCCGGTGTCCTGGGGGAGGGGTGTTGCTTTCCAGGGCTCGTGAAGGGTCCCACAGTTTGCATGTACCGTGCCAGTTTCTACTTGTAAAAAGGCTAGAGAGGTAGATTTACCCACTTTTTGAAGCTGTGCAGATGGAGATTCTGTCAAGATTAAGGAACTGGCCCCAGGAGGAAGCTCCTGAATGTTGAGGCAGGAACCAAAGCCCAGGTGGGCTGGTCAGTCCCTCGCACGCAAAGATGACAACAGAAATAACGATGCAAACACAGTTAGTGTGTTTACTGTGTGTTCGGTGCTTCATACCGCCTGGCAAGCTCATGAGGCAGATACTATCATCTTAAATTCTTTTCCTTATCCTCACCTGAGGACACGCTTATCGATTTTAGGGAGCAGGGAAGGGAGGGAGGGAAACATCGGTGTGAGAGAGAAACCTGGCCGGGAATCGAACCTGCAAACCTTCGGTCTGCGGGACCACGCTACAACCAGGGAGCCACCCAGCCAGGGCCAGTCGGGAACTGTCGTACCTGCCTTTTCAGGGCAAGGTGGTCGAAGTGCAGAGAGGCTTCGGCACCTGCTCAGCATCGCACAGTAGGCAATGCGGTCGGGAGTCCTTCTGGGTCAGACGTCAGGGCCCCTGTCAGACACCACATGACACGGCATCTCCCTCAATGCCTTTCTTGTTCCTCAGGCCACCTCGGGGTTTCCCCAGCACGTCTCCAAGTTGCTCCTGTGCTGAGACCCCCCGATGGAATGGGAGCAGGTGGGGGGGGTCCGGGCCCCAAGGAAGGGCTGTGTCTTCCTTGCTTTGGCTGACCCCCTGCTGCAGGGTCGAGTTCTGTGCCCGCGGGCTCTGGGAAGCACTGGGGCATGTGCACTGTCTCGAGTGGGCAGCCCTGCCTCACAGCAGGATGCATTCCACAGTGGGTGGTGCCTTCTCAGTAGAGCCTGGGAAGCCAAGACCCTTCCACCTTCTCAGCCACCTGCCCCCACCTTGCAGACGGGAGGGGTTTCTGATCAGAGCTAGGGTCTGTAAGCAGATTCCCCATGGAGACCTCTCCACGTCCCTTTTGGGAGGCCCTTCATCCAAGGGCACGCTCTAAAAAGAAAACTCCCCACTTGTAGTGTCAGGATATTATATAGAGTTGAAAGCTCTACAGAACTTGTCGGGGGCGTCCACAGATGGGGAGGGTGGTGGTTACTTATTTATTTTTGCCCCATATTTGAGCAAATTGGCTCCCATTTTCCAGGTAACAGGAAACTGTTGTGGAAAAAAAGTGATTTTTTTCTATTCAATTTTCCCCCACTGTGAAGGTACCCACGAGAACACAGCTGCCGCTGTCTTCTTTCTACCTTTGTATCTGTTTCTAAATGAATTTACAACTGATGCGGCTTTGTTTGATTTTATGGCTAGCACTCTGACTTAATGGGGAGTTGCTAAGTCCAGCCCGGTCAATAACATCTTTAATAAGTGAGGACTGCCCATGAAGCACCAATTAATCATGATGGCAAACATTCATCACTCACACTGAGCTCAATGTGACAAATACATATAGAAAATATATTGGGAAGGCATTGTAAATATCTGGGAACAAACCGATGTGCACCTTGGATCTGAGTTCCATTTGTCGACTCCAGTCGACATGATAATGAGAACGATTCTCACAGCCTCGGGAGCAGGTTTGCACGCCGGAGACTGGAGTGAATTTAACTGACACTTTCCTGAGATTCAGAATTGCCTCATCCGTGGAGCCTCCGCATGAATTTCCAATTCAATTTCAACCTCAGATGGGGGCTCCCCAAACCCAAACACCTTGTTGAAGCAGCAGAAAGTGAATTACGTGGGTAACAATATTTCATCAAGCTGAAAGTGTCCAAGGCGGTAAAACTGCAAATAAATTGCTAAGTCACAGGGAAATTGATGACTTGTATCATGTTTAAAACCAGGACAACTAGTTAAAAAGAGAGAGAAGAGAAAGCATCCCTTTCACGTGGTACATTTTACTGTTATTTTCAAGTTCAAAATGGAGGTTGGAGCAAAACGCTGTCCCCTGACCTCTCAACTTCAAATTAGCGTTAAGTTCGGTGACTCTGAGCGCGTGTGCGCAGCCGCACTGCTCGGGGCTTTTTTTTTTTTTAAACTAAGGTTTTCCTACTCAGAGATTTTTAAACACGTGTGGTCACAGTGCCACTGTATTATAACGAGCACAGAACTTGTAGCTGTAGGGGAGGGAAACAAGTGCCTCGACCCTCGGAGGCACCCGGCTGCATCTGGAAATTAAACTACAACAAGGACCAGAAGAAAAGTGCCGCATTTAACACAGTGTTGACGCGCGCACGGAGCCCGCTCCTCCTCCTCCCACAGCTGTTCCTCCCCAGCAGCTTCCTTGCTGTCTGTGCACCTGAGGCACGGCCATATCTCAGTGGACCATTCCCGGCAGGACCGTGGGGGCGCGGGGACACAGGGACGCAAACAGAGACCCGGGCCAGGCGCGCGCCAGCAGCCTGCGCCTTGCTCGCAAAGAATCGACGCATCCGCATAGCTGGGACAAGACAGGGCGAGCCCGGGGGCCGTGGGTGTGAAGCGGCAACCAGGCAGGTGCGAGAGACTTAACAGGAGTGTTTGTAAAGGATGCTCAGCCCCAAGTTCCCAGTCCCTGGTGACAGCATGTCTGCTGTCCTCTCGTGCCAGGAGCTCTGTCCACAGGGGACATTTACAGCTGGTTTCTGGGTGGGTGGGGTCGACCAACATCCCTGCTTTGCCTCTCAAACTTCTTGCCCCGGACCTGTTTGGGAGTAGCACATCCTGACCCCATCACAGCTAATTGTCAACAAAACTTGAAACAGCATGACCCGGGCGAGGCACATTGTCTGTCATCTAGCAAGCATTTTAAGCAACTCAGATATCATTATAAGGAATTTTAAAAAGGACCAAAGCCCGCCCAGTAACAGCTGCTCAGATAAAAATAACACTTGACAAGAGATAAAAACACACCGTGTCCTTTTAGAGGCCTGGTTGAAAATCCCGGTGAACCCTGACCAGAGAGTCAGAGAACCCTGGGCCCATCCCTGTGTCCCCACATCCATGTGCCGCCCCGCGTCCCTGTGTCCCCGCACCCCCACGGCTCTGCCGGGAATGGTCCACTGAGACGTGGCCGTGCCTCAGGTGCACAGACAGCAAGGAAGCTGCTGGGGAGGAACAGCTGTGGGAGGAGGGGGAGCGGGAGCAGTTTACCTGCCTAAGATCCTCCCGGAGCAGGAGCCCGCGTCTGGGTCGCCATGGCCTCTGCCTCCAACACAGGGCAGGGCTCGCCCTCCAACGTCACCTACTGCTTAAGGGCAGGGGGTCTGGGACCAGCCCGCTCCACCTGCCACCGCAGGGAGACTGGCGTCAGGTTAGCAGAAGAGGTGCCACCTGCGAATGCCGTCAAGCCAGGTGCGCTGGCTGCCTCTATAGGAATGCCCACCACTCGGACGTCCCCAGGTGAGAGTTTATGGAGCACTTCCCCTAGTGCCCCCCAGAAGGCTGGCGGGGTGCGGCGGGCCAAGCAGGTGCCGGCTCAGGGGGAAGGCGGAGGTCTGATGCAGAGGAGAGAGAAGGAAAGCCTGGTCTGGGGGACAGGTGTGGGCATCGCCTGCTGTCCCGGACCTGAGGGGCAGTCTGCAAGCCCTACCCAGACCTGGGACTGTGGGGAGCCACCCCCTCTGTGGCTGAGGAACCCTGTGGAGTGCAGTGCGCTGTCCTTGCTTGGATCTGGCCCCCTCAGGAAGGTGGCCAGGCCGCACTGCTCTGCCTCGGATGCTGAGGAAGCCTCGGGGTCAGAGGCTGGCGTGTGGATGCCTGGATCCCAGCCCCATGCCTCTGACTCAGAAACTGTCTCCACAGGGTGGTCTGTGTCCTCACCCTGCTGAGTGAAGCCCATCCAGGATGGGCCAGCCCTGCACTGATGCTCTGTTTCCAGACAGTCCGGCAAAGTGGGGGACGGGCTGAGACCCCTTTGTGTGCCTTCTGATGCTCTTTATCCATGAAGTCTTTTCATGGGGAGCCTGGGATGGCGCCGAGAGCACATTCATGGCACTGCATTTCTTGCTACCACGTTGTCCAGAAACGTGGCTTTTCTTGATTATCTGACATTCATTCTGTCCTATTCTACATTTTATTCCTCTTTTAACTTTTAGAAGCTGGAAGGCGAGAGAGAGAGAGAATGTGTTAGAGGTGAGGGGTTGACCCCTCTCATGGCGGGTAGAATCGCAACAGGGTGGTCCCTGAGCACACACATCGCCCACGGTGCAGCTCTGGGCCCCTTGGGTTCACGCCCCCCCCACAGAAGTCCCCGCCCATGAACGATCACGGCTCCTCGTTCTCGAACCATGTGTGTAGTTCAAGGCCGCTCTTCCAAGGGGCCGATTTCCTCTTTCTTCTCAAATCACTGCCTCCCGGGGGAGACGGGCACGCCTGGCCACGCTCAGCTCTTCCAGGCAAGGTCATTACCAACATTCCACAGGTTGTCCCAGGAGCTCACATGACTTCCCGGCGCAGTGGACACTTTGCTGGATCAGCTGGAGGGCCTGGGGTCCCGGTTTGTGTTTTGTGAGTTTGTCATTTTTGGTGCACAGCGGGAATTTTGAGAGAACTGTTCTCGTGATTGTTGGGAGGCTATTTTGTGATATTCGGAACAGAGAAAACCAACCCTCCACGAAACCAGAGTCCGTCTTCCCAAATGCAACATCCATCAGGAGAAAAAACGTTCCCGGTAGGAAACCGATCGTCTAAATTGGCTTGAAACGTCTCCTTAAAATGAGGTCTACGTGGTAAAGGAAAGGTTGTTTTCTAAGACACAAATGTCTTCTGATTTTCAGCTATTTTCCATTCCAACGTCCTCCCTTCTTCTGTTTCTAGCAGTTTCGGGAACGAGCTGCAGAAAGTGAGGTGGCGCCGCCGTATGGAGAAGGTGGGTCTGTCCGCGCACAGAAGCAAACGCCCAGGGTCTGACCCCGGGCACTGCCGAGAGCGGTGCTCAGACCGAGCGGAAGCCTAGCCCGTCTGCCCTCACGCGAGCTTTTCTCTGCGGGAGTTCTCCCACATCGGGGGGCCGCCATGGCCCACCCGCGCCTGGTCCACATCTCATGCACGGCCTGTCTTGCTCGGCGGCCCACCACCGATCAGACCCCCGGCGAAGGACAGGCCTGCTGGCCCTGCCGGGGTGATGGGGTCCCTCCGGGGAGCTGCAGAGGGCCCACCTCACTCACATTGCAGGGTCCGAGGAGGCCGGGCCGCTCCCCGGAGACGATCCGCGGATTCATGTCAGATGGGCTACCTGGATGCCGGGTAGGCGAACGCACCAGCACGGTGCAAAGGCCCCTGCATTATCCGCCTTCAAAGTGCTGCGTATACAGCAGTTGCCTCTGAGAGGTCCAGCAGAGACAGGCATAGAGGAAACTCAATGTATTACTATTAGTATTTTTATTTTATTTTTATTTTGGTACCCGTGGCACAAGCTTTCCACATGAACGTGTTCTATCAACTCCATTGTAGGGGAGGAGCAGTGTCTGGGGTCTCTGGCGGGGAGTCCGGGAAGGACCAGGCCCCTGCAGGGGGCGCCCAGGGCCCGGCGGGTGGGAGGAGGGGTGCCCTGCTTACTGGGGGGCGTGCTGCCGCTCTGTGGGCGTGGTTGGTGCTCCTGCTCACTGCGCAGGCTCCTCCTCTGTCCTGCTGCGGTCAGTAGGAGGGTGCTTCTACTCCGGGCCCTTGAGTAACACAAATGAACAAAATCAACTCTGCGTGCAGCCAGGTTCTGACTCCAACAGGCTCCCCTGGGTCCCGAGAGTCGCAGATGTCTGCTCGTCCGGAGCAAGAACGGTGGTGCCCAGCAATGCGGGGCGGACCCCAGAGCAGCGGTCAGGGGACTGGAACCGACACTTTACCTCTGGCTTATGCTGGGTTTCTTCCTTAAGTGAAGAAAGAGGAAAGGTTTACAAGACTCACGAAGTCTCGGTGTGAATGGGGCTGATGTGGAGGGAGTGAGGAGGGGAGATGCTCGTGCGTGGTCAGGTGGACCTGTGTCTCCCTCAGTGGCTTATGGGTGTGCAGACCAATACCCTGGAGAGGAGGCTCAAGATTCTTTTACCCACCCCACACCCGGCTTATTCAGACTTGTCACCGTGTCGGCCTAGGAGAGTTACGGTGTCATGTCACATTTAAACCCGAGTCCCCTAGGACCCCGCACCCTCAGCACTGTTAACTCAGAGCCGGGGACTTGACTGCTGAGACTCTGCTATGCAGCGTCCCCACTGTCTCCTCACTAGATGCCAGTACAGCCCCCCTTTTGTGACAGCTGAAAATGTCCCAGGCATCACCACGTGTCCCCTGGGGCGAAACTGTTTCTAGTTGAGAACCATTGATTTAAAAATCTGAAACGGAGGTCATGAAATCCATAAAATACTTTTTATCAGGATAACCAACGTGCCAGCTGCCATCGGAATATAAACATCTTGTCTCTCCTTGTCACTTACATTCTGGCACGGCTACAATCATTTCTTGGAATTCACCACAAACACTTTTTTTTTTTTTAAGTTGTGAGAATAAAATCCAAAACTGCAAAACAGACCCTCAAAGGTAAGGCAAGGAGAGCCAGCTTCCAGGGGAGCCCAAGGATGTACTTTTAAATGCAGATTCCTCTTCCCGTCACCATGGCAACAGAGAGGGGGAGCCTGTCTGAGTGGCGCTCCAGCAGGACACAATCCGGTTCAAGGGAGCCACAAACCTGATGTCCGGGTGCGCAGGGACACACCGGGCCGCCCTCCCAGGGTGTCTGTCACTCAGTCCTGGCACGGGCTCTCAGACTGTTAAGAGTGGAAACACTCAACCACCTTCACCAAGCCGCACTCTGTCAAATCCCCCCTGGGAGTTTCAGGTCCCTGGACTCTCGCGGGCTGAACGATGCCCTTTCTGAGCGACTGGAGATGCCCGAGGTGGAGAGATAAGTGTGTCCAGGACAGTGAGGGGCCAGGACTCTGGATATGCGACTCCGGGCTGGGGTGGGCCCCTGAGGGGAGCCCAGACAATATCTGCAAAGGGGGGCAACTGTTCTCTATTTTTTCTCGTTTCCATGGAAGTTTAAAAATACACTTAGAATTATGTTTACAGCCAGAGATATCTTTCAGAATTGCAATCACAAAGGGCAAGACACAAGCGGTGAGTTTTTTCCTGGTGGTAACTAAAAGCCGTAATTGGGGATGTGTCATGTCCCGATTTTCACCATCGTGGGCGATGACAGCAAGGGAAGCCCGCGGCCGGGGCTTTCTCTGGCTCCGGCACCTCAGTCGGAAGAGCAGGGGTGGGGTGGGGTGGGGGGGCGGGGTACAGAATGTCTCACTTTCGTGAACTTGGAGCTCGGAAGGGGACACCGATGGAGCCAACCACGTCTTCGTCTTGGTGAAGAGCCAGATCGAAGCTCTTCTAGGCCAGCGCCTCTGCAATTCCAGAAAGTCCTCTAGGAAAAATAAGACAGAATGTGCGGCTCGCCCATGTCCTTCGGGAAGGAAGTTGTCCTTGCACCCGACAGAATCCCGCACCGCCTTTCCACGTCCGGAGCAGACGGCGAGTCCCGGCTGTGCTGTTCGGGGGCAGGCTTCCCAGCACCCGAGCCCTGCGCTGAGGCTCTCCTTCTGGTCCTCCTCTCCCGGCTCACTAACTCCTGGTTCCTGCAGCCGCTGTTCTTCGAATTGGTTAGGTTTTCATTTCCTAACCGATGTGGGGTCTTCCTTGAGGTGCCATGTGCTTCGTAAACGAGGACAGCTGCACCAAAAGTGAATTCAGAGTTCACTAAAACATAATGCAAATGGCACCTTTAAAATCCCCGTTTGTGTAATCTGGGCACCGTGTTCCGTGAAGAAACAGAACTCTGTCTCATCACTGAGATCATGGCTACTCATTGAGCTCAGATCCTTGGGACTCCTCACCCCTGCTTCTTCCTGAAATGGTCTTCAGGCACTCAGATAAGTAGCAAGCTAGCCTTCACGTGTGATGACAAACCCCACCAGGCCTGGGGCCAGCGGTGACGCAGCAGCTGGGCGGGCCAGAGTCCCAGGTACAAATGGGGTGGTGATGCTCCGATGAAGAGGCAGGCGCCAGGACGCTCTGCATCCAGGGGAGCAAATCTGAGGCAGATCCAGAGAGCTTTTCCCCCCCGGGGCTGTGTGAAGGGAAGTCTGCAGAAATTTCAAGTCAGCTTCTGCCTTCATTGTTCAGAATGAGAAAAATGGAGAAAAGCGGAGGAGCTGGAGTTTGCTAATGTCTCTCCTTTATATAAAATTCAGCCATGCACGCAACAAAACACATAATGTTACACAGAAAATGACACTTTGTTGTCAAATTACAGGACACATACATTTAGATAACTTTTTAAAGAGTCAAATCTATTTTGATATATGTTTGCTCCCCCACCCCATCAATTTCAGGGTAACTTTGGAAATGGCAGTTAATCTGAAAGCTAGCCATTGGCTTAAATGCTTATCTCTTGAGAATAGAACAGGTTTTCAACAACTTAAAATTAAAAAAAGTTAAGTGAACCAAAAGAAAAATCAGAGTCCTACAAAGCACGTAAGGACAAAACAGACTGTTCTGAAAACCATGGACATTAACGTTCCAGTCCATGCAGATACCTGCTTGTCCTCAAGGACGACTTTTGGCGGGGCGAAGAGCCTGCCTGGGGAATTCTGGAGGGAAACCACCGTGTTTTTGGGGAAGGCCTGATTTTAACCAGAGATGGGATCATCCGCTTTCTCGGACAAAATGAAGAAGCACTCTGACGTGGACGTGCAGGGTCAGGCCTGAGGCCCGGGGGACTGTGCGGTGGAGAGGCGTCTGTCCCTCCGCAGACAAGCAGCTGCCCCTCAGGGCTGAGTCGTGAGGAGCCATCGATTCGCCCCAAGCACAGCGGATGAGGTGCCAGGGTCAACCGCAAGTTGCAGGGAGGGGCAAATGGCCCAGTGATCAGAAATCAGCCACACTTCGCGGGAATATTTAAAACTCCAAATTAATCTAAAAAATGTGGGGGGAGGGGGTGAATACCCCACGTTTAAATACAGAGAGAAGTTGTACTGATTCCAGTGTATCGCTGGCCACAGCTGGTGACCGTTTGCGTGCGACATGAGCAGTTCCAGAAGATTGTTAAGATCCACTCTGGCCCATCCTGTATTTTGGACAAGAAAGGGGAGAAGAGGACCACGCTTCCTGTATCTGGACTTAAGATCCGTGTTGCTGGGTCACCTAAGAGACATTTCGGCCCCAGGCTCATCCTAGGACAACCGGTAACCGAGCAGGTGGTGTGACGGACACATCGCCCGGTGATGGGTCACTTTGGACGCCAGGCGCGGGAGCCACTGGAGCAGCATCCTGGTGTCTGAGGGGCAAGACTCCACGAGCCCCCCCCCACACTTCAGACGTTGTGTCGCTATGTGGTCTTAGATATGACAGTGGAAAACTTTATGTAGCAGATGTGCCCAAATCGCAAGGGAGTTATGCCCCAATAATCCCGTCCTATGTTGAAAACGCCGTAAGGTGAAAACACAAGTGTACACCTTACATAGGAGCGTCGTCGCTCAGCCCAGCCTCCGCGTGCGCAGCGCCCTCCTGTGGGCCAGCAGGTGCACAACACCGGTTGACGCAGTGCATCCACTGCGGCCAGATGGGGAGCTGCCCCCCCCCCCCTGCCCCGGCTTCCCACAGAGCATCAGACTACAGGCCAGGAAAAGACCAAAATTCCAAACTCTAACTACGGTTTCCGCCAACTGCGTAGGGCTCTCACTCTACTGTAAAGTTCAAAAATCCAGAGTCAAATCAGCCAAAGTCAGGGACCTCATCACCTCCCAAAGGCTCTGCCTCCTCACACCATCACCTTTGGGTGTCAGGATTTCAACCTGCAAATTTCAGGGGGATACAGACACTCAGACACCCCACGCCCCTTACCTGCCGTCACCGGCATTTCTTCTGGGGCTGCATCTGGCCTCATCTGTTGGAAGGAGCAGCACAACCCCCAGCTGGGCGGCTGTGTGTCCCACAGCACCCTGGGGACCCATTTCTAAAGCAGAAGGGAGATGTGAGGTGACCGAACGCCAGCCTCGGGGAAAACCCAAATTTTGCCTCAGCCGACTATTTGATGTTTCCCCATTATCTCTCTTTCTAGGTCGCTGAGCCACAAAATTGCTTGTATGTGCTGAGGACAGCATCGCCCAGGAGACAGTTAAAATGGAAAATCCCCAGGAGACCTGCCAGAGGTGATGGAAGGCAAGGTCATGACATAAAGATGAACCCTGCAGGGGTTCGGCCGCGGCAGACAAGGGAGCACCCACTCGCAGAAGCTGCTGACGCAGGCAGCCCGGAAGGGAGGTGGAAGAAACCCGGCCTGAGGGCTTGGCTGGTGTGCGTGGGCCAGGGGATTGGAGGGTTGTCCTGGAGGCCAAAGGGCCATGGCTCGATTCCCACTCAGGGCACCTGGTGTGAGGTGACAGGATGGGGCAGGTGTCCTCCTACTCACAGTCCGGCCGGGCGTGGGCTCCGAGGAAGCCGGGAAAGCGGGTCCCAGTGTGTGGCTGTGGGAACGCAGTGGTCTTGGGAAGGAGAGGAACTCGTTAGGGATTTGGACAGACCCCTTGGGAGATGCAAAGAACAATGTGCTTTCTGTTCTTTCAAAAACTGCAGCCTCCTTGGCGGCCCGGGATCTGACGCAGGGGAAGAATCACAGGTGTGGGGGGAGCAAGAGGAGGCTCTTGAATCACGGACCTGTCGTACGTGAGGCTTTCACGCAGTGATGCTGGCAGTCAGATTCACGAAAGTGAGCCAGGGAGCGAACGCCGGTCACATGCTCACCCTGCACCCCGCACCCCACACCCCGAGCCCTGTGCCCTGCCCCGGCTTCGGCTCTGCTGTTTTAAGAATCCCTAACTTCCTCCAGATTTCAGGCTCCGGGCATCTGCCATAGAAGGTCTCACCTTGTCACGGGAATCAATCCAGGAGACGTCAGTCACATGCCAAGCGGTAGAGTTTCCTGTGTGGTGGGGCCAGGAGAAGCTCAAGGATGGGGGCTGGGGAGGGGGCAGCCTCCTGCTCGGTGACCAGGCCACGCAGCCATGGTCATGACCTTGGGAAGCAGGGACATGCCGAGCACATGGGGTGGGGAGCTGTTCCAGGTGAGGGCAGCGCTCATGGGGAAGGAGCATCTGCAGAAACCTCCGGAAGGAGGCGAGCATTTCAGAGTCAGTGTTGGTGGAACAGAAGGTCTCCATGTGGCTGTTGATGGCCATGGGCATGGGAACCCCCGGACCCCAACCTGGTTAGACACTTGCCCTCATCCTCAGAGACTGGGTGGCGCCTCAGACGCGTCCCCTGAATGAGGAATCAGCCCACACAGGCAGGAGCAGAAGGCCCGGGACTGCCCTCCAAGACATGCCTCCGTCTGATTTTAAAGCCTCCTCGTGCATCATCTCCATGACGTGTAATGTTCGTCCAGACAAACCACATTTACATCGCAGAGTTTCTGAGGCTGAGTAAATAAAGTTCAGAGTTAACGACTAGTCAGGTTTTTTAAGACTGCACTTCTGGTAAAAAAAAAATTATTATTATTATTGTAGGGAACATAAAAAGCAGGTACTTCACACAGCGTCTAAACCAGTTATCCTTTACCTAAGATGCCCAGGCAGTGGGGACTATTGCTTATTTACATTAAAATTAAGCAATAGGTTTTTTACATTAAAAACATTTTCGATCACGGTGGCATTCCATAGTCTATCAGTTTCAGGTGTGTGGCAGTGTGGTCAGACATTCACGCACCTTAGGAAGTGACCCCACCAGGCTCCACACACAGCTAGGCCACGGCGTGGATTATATTCCCCGCACCAACCTTCCCGGCCCTGGACCCTTCCACGGTGTCTGCTGCACAGACAGGGAAGGTGAGGCCAGAGCTGGGGGTGGGTCCCCCCGTGGCCCCGCTGTCCGCCCAGCTGCTGGGCGACTGTGACCTGCTGCCCACAGAGGGGGCTCGTGGGTGTAGCTGCCCCATGGGTAGTTTGTCCTTCATCGTAAGAGATTCAGTCGGCAGCAGGTTCTCTGAAACTGCCTTAAGACATGTTCCCTTTGCTCCAGTTAGGTTTCTGCTGCCTTAAGACATGTTCCCTTTGCTCCAGTTAAAATGTGATGTAACTAATACTACCAAGGTAAAGACTGCGGCTGCAACGAGAGGTGATAAGGCCCACAAACGAGGGTTTACGTGTGAAGATGCCAAATGCATCAGGCAAACTCTCTGAGTCCGCTAAGCATCCCACTGCTTGGTGTTTTTAAAGCTCTGCTAGTAAATTCCTAATTTTTGAAAGCATCAGTGGTTCTTGTGAAGTTACATTATTTCTGACCCTGCAAAGCAGGCCTTGGGGCCTGACATGTTGGCACCTGTTTAGAGGGAAAAACGTCTGTTCCTGGATCAGGAATTAGATTGGATGGATTTGGGTGAAAAATAGGACTACTTAGAATAGATTTAACTTTATAGTACACAGTACATGGTGAGATCAATTTTATTTTTAAAACGGATCTTCCCAATAACTTTTATCTCTAAACCATTTTTTGCCCAACGTACACAAACCTAGAATTTATAGAGAGAACTGTCCTCCACTAAATCTTATTCTTGAACTTCTCTAGAGTGATGCTTTCCACTAAAGAATGAGGACACACAGCATGCTTTGAGATTCAATTTGTGCTAGAATAATCCTAATCGATATCTTTTAAGGCTCTAAATAGTTGTTTTTCAATAAATGTGTTCATGTGCAGCTTTTGAGTATAATAATTTATACTTCATTTAAGCGACCAAAATGCCAAGAAATTATCACTTTAAAGCTTTGTTAATTAGGCTGATTCCTAGATGCCAAGAGGAGCGTTTGGAAGGCTGATGGAAGCTCCCACCTGTGTGGACGCACCAACCTGTGCAGATGGCACCTCCCACCCCGTTGCAGGCGGCCTGGGCTGCGCATGCCCAGTAACTAAGTGTCAGCCACCGCAGCGTGATCACACAACCCGCTGGCCTGATACGGAAGCTGGGCTGCAGCGTGGGCACACGTGTGATGTATTTATTCACGAGGGGATGTGTCTGCTTGGCACTGAGAGGTCCATTTAGACTTGTGTTGTTTTCCACATTCTGCTGTGTCTCTCATTCTGATTCCTTTTCGCTCCGTGACGCAGAAAGAAGAGATCGGTAAAGACCATTTCCGCATCCGACGAATCTGTCCATCTACTCTCCTGTGGGCTCTCACCCCTGAGAAATCACCCGCGCTCCGAGAACACGGCACTCACGATGCACGGTGGCGCTTTCTCTGCACGGAGAAGAGATTCAGGCGCAGACACGGAGTGGGGTGCTGTGCAGAGTCCAAGGTCGGCTCCACCAGCGGACACTCTCCAGCCACCATCCTGGCACGTGGGATCCTCATCTCACTGTAAAATGTGCATTCCTTAATAAATGCACGTAGAGAGCAAGATTAAAGAGAGAAAGTTTCATGTTTAAAGTGGAAAATGTGATTGGCTTCTACGGCTCTGTCTTCTGAGAATCATCTTGGGTCAGGGCGCATCAGTGAAATTACGCGGGGAAGTGAGAAGTGGGGTAGGCTGGCAACAGATCACGTGGGACAATGCACTCTGAGACGCTCATCCTTCAGGGAGTATTTATGCACGAGTTTCACACGACGGTGACGAGGGCGTCCCATTCTGAAACTGCCGGCCCCACGTCACCCCCAACGCTGAATTAGTCGTGTAATGTTGACGGAGACACGGGGAACCGTGGAGGAACGTGAGACGTTTTGTTCGTGTTTGCCCCGCCCTCAGATTAGGCCAATCCAAAACTGACATTTGAAGAATGCAAGAATTCTGTCATTTTCACTCTCGCTCTTAAGGCAAAGCAGAAAATACATCTGAAAACCACTTTCTGGTATTTCCCCCTGAAGAGTTTCACACGGGCATACTCGGTTCTCCTTTCAGCTTGCCAGGCATTTCAGATTGGCATTTGCCTCCTCATTTCTCAACGATGAAGCACAATTACAGGATGAGTCCTCTTCGCAGTGACCGTGGCATCGCTGTTCCTCGGTTTCAGCAGCGGGCCTGTCTTAGCAACAGCACAGCCCCCCATCCATGGTGTCGGGGGCAGGCCCACGGAGCCCACCCGGCCTGTGAAGTGGAGGTGGGAGTAACTACAAGGAGCTCCCACCCACACTCCTTGTAAAGACAGAAGGAATTCTGGAGACAACGCCTCTGCCCTCGGCTGCCTCCCCCTTTCGCCTGCCTCCTGATGCCAGGAAGACAGCGGTGCCCTGAAGGTGCAGAGCAGCAAGACTCAGGAGCCTCTGCCCCTCGTGCCTCTGAGACACCCCACTTCAGCTTCTGCACTTATCCTATCAGAGAAGATGGGACCCAAGTCCTGTCAAAGGTATTTTTACTTGGGGTTTCTGTTAAGAACAATAAAAGGCATTTCAGAAATGACATCTGGGGCTTGCATTCCCAGACCCATTTGATTTAAACACCAGTTCTGTATGGTCAGTTGGGAGCGTGAAATCTTAAAAGCATACCGCCTGAGTGAGCACCCCACAGCTGACGTCATCCTCAGTGGTGACACACTCAGGCCTTCCCCCCGAGAGCAGGAACAAGGTGAGGGTGCTGTGGCTGTCACCACGCCTGTCAAGCAAGAGCGAGGAGTTCTACCCACAGCCTTTCCACGAGGGGAAGCGACATTGGCATCCGAACGCAAAGGCAAAACCCAAAGTTATAAAGTCGTCTGCACTCCCAGACAATGATCTCACGTGCAGAAAACCTCAGCTGAGGGGCTGAAACTCCACAACTGTTGAAGAAACACCTTGGGGGGATTCTGCCTTTGTGAGCTTGAGCTGGAAATGATCGCTTGGCTGGGACGCCAGAAACACAGACAACAAAGGGAAATGGGTGAGCCGGGTTTCATCAAATTAGAAAACAACAACTTCTGTGATCGAGGGAAACTAAAGAGAGGGAAAGGCGACTCACCAGATGGTGGAAAATACTTGAAAACTGCGCCTTTAATAAGGTGTTAACATCCCAAATGTGCAGAGGACCCCTTAACTCAAGGACACTCAGGAAGGCTCAGGAAGCTGAACGAACATCGTTTGGAAGAACAGAGTCAAATGGTCAACAAACGTGTGAAAAGGTGCTCCATCTCCCCGGTCCTCGGAGAAGGGCAGAGCGAATGCTCAACGAGGCAGTGCCTCCCACCTGCCAGGGGAGCTGGTCCCACCCACAAAGGGAAAGTAACAGACGACAGTGAGGACGTGGGCAAACCAGAACCCATGGGAGCTGGTGGGAATGTGGAATGGAGCAGACACTGTGGAAAACAGTTGGGTGGTTCTTCAAGCAGTGAGCCAGAATTTCCACGTGGTCCAGCAATGTACGTTGAAGGCAGGGATTCCGAAAGACACTTGAGCATCAATGTCCGTGTTCAAACAGCCCCAGGGTGGAGTAATCCACCAGAGGAGCTGGTAAACCACATGCGACAATATACGTACGACGCAGTGTTACTCAGCCTCACACGGGGAGGATATTCCAACACCTGCCCCAAGGTGGACGAACCATGGGAATACGCGAAAGGGAGTAAGCCAGACACAGGAGGACACAGAACGGTGACTCTCCTGGTAGGACTACCCAGAACAGGCAGATTCAGAGACAGAGTGGAAGAGAGGTTCCCGGGCTGGGCGCGAGAGAGGTGGCGTGTTTGACTGCGTCCCGAGGGTCTGAAGCCACCCAGTGGTGCCCCGCATGCAGAACTGGGGAAGTCTGTGTTGGGTGTTTTATCAAAGTTTTTAAAAACACACTGTGGGGATTCCATATACTGCTTTTCACTGTAAAGTTCATAAATAATTTTTAAAATTTAAATGTATATTTTTATTATATTAATCTAGGAAAATGGTTGAGCATTTCCTCAATATTTGTTGCCTAGAAATTTTTGAAGGTGGCTATGAAAGAGTATCAATTGAATCTTATCACCATGGCACCTATCCTTGTGCATTTTTAATATGAAATAAAGAATCCAAAGCCATAGAAATTCCAGAATTAAAACTAACTTGCATGGACACTAGTAGACATAGGATTTAACCTAAAATCAATCAGTTTCTTTAACGACCCTTGTCATCGGCCACAATTTAGAGCATGTGAAGTCTAAGATGAAACTCTTAGGAAAGTCCACACATGAATTAGGATGTCTAGCCATGAAATGGTGGTCTCCTATAAAATTTATTTTGAATATAAAGTAACCCATAATGGATTCCCCCCTAATCTCAACATATTTGCCTGTTTCTTTTCCTTTATGAGTTTTAACTAATGAGACTAATGTGATGAAGACAAAGTAGCTTAATGCCTAAAACACAAGTTTTAGGCACATTGCGAAGAATTGTAAAGAGCTTTGTATTTGGCTCACTTTTACTAATATACACAGAAGGAATGTCAGTCATAGCATTTCCAGGATAAACTAAAAATGGAAAGTGTCCGATTCTACACTGTACACTCAAAGTAAGATCCAGACACTGCCTCGGTACCTTTGAGTGTTGAAGCAACTTTTCTGTGATGGAGATCTCACAGTTTCTCTCCAGATATCGGAGCACCCCTCGCTTGGAGAGCCAGCAGATGGGAAACCCGCGCCGTGAGATTCGGTGGTGCCCACAGAAAGTAGCATGGGACATTCAATCCCAAAATGCAGAAAAAAATAAAAGGAAGAATGTCCCCAAAATATTACGTCCCCAATCATCTAAATCCTGTTTGTAATCCATATAAATTCTGCCAATCTAACCCCTAAGTTTCCAAGTATTAAACACTGAGTTGCTGGAACAGGCCCATGCCCCCCTCCTGGCCCCCCCCTTCCCCCCCGCTCCCAAGGACTTGTCTCAGAGGCCCTGGCCGACAGCCAAGGGTCCAAACCAGCATCTCTTTCAGCTCCTGGAGGACGAGTTAAAAGTGAAAGCCAAACCTTTCATTTTACCGTTTGAGATAAAATCACGTCTGCTGCTAGGGATCAGAGAAAAGCAGGAATCACTTGTTTGTGAAGAGTGTGGGACCTCGGGCTTCGGGTGCGATCAATATGTATCAGGGTTGTTCAGACTGCTCTGATAAGAACACATTTCATCCGTCCTGGTTCTGATTTTCAAAGACAAGGCAATTACAAAGAAGAAAGGTTGGCAGAGGGCCACTGCGACGCCTGGCGTGCCTTATCTCCTTCCCGTGGGCGTGCGGCCTCAGATGCACAACAGCACGTTTCCAGCTCCTGGCCCTCGGCGGTGCCAAGTACACGCGCCGAGCAGATGAAAACGCGTCTCTGGCACGAAGCTGTTGGTTGGCCGCACGTCTGCTCCCAGGTCAGACCAGATCTGCCAGCAGAGCAATTTCTTGGATGGAAACCACGTGTCTGACACTAGAACCGTGTCCTACTGGCTGATCAGAAATGCTCCCTTCAGAATCCGCCTCTTACATTCGAGGTCGGCTGTGGCCTTTGGGCAGAGCGTTAGCCCACCAGACACTAGACAGCTCCCTGATCGGTGGCAAATGCTTCCAGAGAGTGGCCTTGGGTACGTAGCTCATCTGCATGGGAACCGCCATCAGCTGGAGAACCTGGGCGGGAGCCTCACTCGTTCACCATTTCAAAACGCTTGGAAAGCCGGTGCCCGATTACCTAGGGTGATTGAAGCCCCATGGCTGTGGCAGAGCTGGCCTCCCTTGGCCAGTTTCGGGACTGTTAGCACCGCCCCGCCCCATCACCCACCCATCACTGAGCCGTGGGTCAGGCGGTGCATTCCACTCCCGACAACCATTAGGTATCCAAGGAGAAAACGTGTCACGCCCGAGGACAATAAATTCCCCTACAAATTTAAATTAATGAGCACACAAATAAGACTTCAGATGACTTTCCAACTCAATAAGGTGGTATTCTCAATCTGAATCCTAAATGACAATAATTGACAGTAAGACTTAATATTTAAGCACAGGTTTGCATACGAAGACTTGGTACTTGTCGAAATTAAGCAACAGGATTTATAAGATAAACTGTGGCTTAGTGACTCCCACTCTGAGGAGGGACTCAGTCCCCACCGGCAGCACGGCCCTGCCCTGGACCCCGGGGATCAGCCACACAGCAGGATGCCTGTCGCAGCCCCTGCCGGCCAACTGGCAGACGCCTAGAGTGCCGAGACCAGCGCCCAAGGGCTGTCGCTGGTGAGTCTATTGTCAAAACACAGTACGTGACCAGCTTCAAATGAACCGAACACAGTGCATGCATTTAATTCATTCAAACTATGTCTGTAGGACCTGGAATGATTAATTCATCCGATAAAAGTAACCAGATGATCTCCGGGCTTCTTGAGAATGAAGCCACGCCTTGTTCAATGAAGGGGGTCAGGAATTAAATCACAACCACCCCCCGCTCCATTCACCGTAGGTCAGTGTTCTGCGGGGTCATTAGCATGGAAGTGCCCGCTGGCTTCCCGTCGAGGCAGGAGTGGATTGGAGAGCCCACTGGATGTGAGAGTTACTCTGTCCATATGGTTCTCGACTATAAAACATTTTGAACAGTGTTTTAAACATGTAAATAAGAATATACATCCATTAGCAGAAAACTGAAGAATTGGCTTATGTAGTTACAACAACTAAAGCAGAAACATTTCTACTTTGGGGGAATCTCAGTATTTTCTTAATGTGGTGTAACTGAATAAGTAACTAGGTGAACATAGTTTATAGAACAAGAAAATCTGGAAACCTTCAGAACTAAATAATAATAAAGGTAACAATATACCACATCTGACGTACATGTGATACAGTGTTTAGAGACACAACTATAGCTTCACAATGCTTGTATTAAAAATAGCAGTAATTGAGCATCAATGAACAAAGTATTCATCTTGAAAAACTAGAAAAAGTACAAATTAATCCCAAGAAAGTAAGTGTAGGAAAGATATGTTTGACAGTTTTGACAATTTAGAAAAGTACATATTTCTTGAAAACCACTGATTACCAAACTCTGCACAAGAAACCCTAAATCCAGATGGTTTCAGCAATGAGAATCTCCAAACATTTAAAGAAGAAAATGTGAATTTCCAAAAAAGAACAGAAGTTATGCTGATCTCCTTGTTTAAAGAGAACAGCATAACTTTGATACAAAACCTGACAAGAACATTACAAGAAAGAAAATTATAGGGAAAATCTTTCTCATCAGCAGACATGTAAAATCTTCAACAAAATATTATGATGTCTCATCCCAGGAAGAGCAAACGCTCCCCAGTTAAGTGAGGATTCCTGTGAATGCCAAGTTGGTTAACATTTGGAAAAAATGTAATTTGACACATTAAGCCCAAAAGAAGCAAATCATATCCATGGGTGCAGATAAAGCTCATCTTAAAATTCAACACACTATTGAAAATGAAACTCTTAGCCAAAGTGGAATAGATAGGACTTTTCTTTATCTGATAAAATGTTTTTAAAAGTACGGCAACGATGATTCAAAATGACAAGCTCACGCTCTCTGCCAGTGGAAACAAGACAAAGGTGGCTGGATGGCCATTTTCCGTCCCATCGTGTTGGAGTCCGCTGCCCGCCCCACCCCCACCCATCCCCCGCACCCAGTGGGCAGCCGGGAAGGCAGGAGGCGGTCTTGGAAAGGGACAAGGGGATGTGTCCGCCCATCACGCAGCACCCGTAGAGAACCTGAAAGAAACTCGTTAGTGACGACAGACCCCAGGATCACGCCCCCGGGGGGTGGTGGGGAGTGTTTCTGGGCAGAACAGGTAATCAGGTCCCCTTCCCTGACCTCACGGCTCTCTACGCTTTTTGAGAATCTACTGAGTGACGTAGGTGTTTCGTGTACTTCCTGTACATTAACCCACAGAATATGTACATTACTGAGCTAGAGAGAGAGTCATCTTTCCAGGGTTACACTATCTAAAACAGAGAACGGTTCCAGGAAGCAGAGCTTGTCTGAAGCCTCACGTTAAACATAAACAAGCCCTTCGAGGCGGGCCGACCATCCACACACCCTCGGCGTAAAGAACCCCCACCATTTGAACCCAGAGCTTTCCCAGGTCGACTTCAGGTTCTCGCCCACTGAACTTCATGTTTTCCGTGCTTCTTCATTTCACGGTTTTTCAGTCTCTCTCGACGGTGTGTGTCTGTTCAAGGGTATGGGCCACAAACACATGTGACTGTCTAGTTTACAATTGTTGTGAGTTTACAGCAGCCACAACCTCCGACCTCTGCTGATTGGGTGCCCGGGAATCTCACACCTGGGGAGACGAAATGGAGCCTGTGCCGTAGTTCCCTTACATTCACGCAAGATTAACTCAGCCTGTCAAGTGTCTGAACTGCAAAGCCAGGAGTAGGGTCCAAGTAGATCGTACATCAGGCACACAATGCGTCCTGACCATGCCCAGCCCCCCTGGTGTGCCAGCGGGTGTGGGGGGCAGCCCTGGGCCAGCCCCGGCCACTCCTAGGACTGAAGATGCACTCTTCTCATGCGAGGTCAGTGCTGAGACTTCAGAGGCAGCGAAGCACAGGAGACGATGGGTGTCCATAAAACACGGGACGCCGCGCCAGAGGGACCAAAGTCGTGGCCGAAAGCCAGGTCACACCAGCACTTTGCACCCCATCTGGTTTCTCCCTCTCCCAACGGACGCGAGAGCAGCAGACATTTGCTGGCCAATGCCACACACGGAAACCTTCCCCCTCTGCACAGAGGGAAGCTGGCTGGCTGGTGTGTTCCAAGCACATCTTAAAATAAACTCTGGAGGTGGAGTTGCACCCAGAAAAGCTGTGCAGGAAGCAGCAGACGTGGGCAAACAATTTAAATTTCCAATATGTCCCTGCAATTTTTTTAATTCCAAGGGGGTAATAATGCTAACATTTCAAGTCATCACTTGATGTCTTTCGAAACCCACTCACATTTCAAATGTTATATCAGGCCTCATTATTTCAAGCATGTTGAAGTTGCTTTAAAAAATCAATTATAGTCCCCAGCACATTTTGCCTCCACTCACTGCTGGAACTTGCTGCCAGAGTCCCCAGTGGCAGAGAGCCCAGCTGTCATCCGTGGGTGACACCTGTCACCTGTCCCTGCAGGTGGAGACTGTGGGGGACTTGGGGAACTTGGTTATGAAAATGTGCGTCGACACTTCTAGCCTCAGTCTGCACACCTGGACACGGCTCATGGGACAACCATCTTCCTTGTCACCGGATTTTAACATCACACACTGCCCTCACCGACACAGTTAATTTTTCTGGGGAAACAGAAAAGCTGGGCACTGAATTTTGGTGGCCAGCTCTGTGAGGGGTGAGGCCCTTACGTGTTGATCTGTAACTAGGTGGCACGTTTTCTTCCTTGCGGGGCGGGGGGAAGAAAGGAAAGAAAATGAAAGGACGTGCTGAAAACAAGGACGTCTTCGTCTTCATCCGTTTCAACCCTGCCAAGCCTAAGCTCCAGCCGGCAGGTGCCACGCGGCCTCATTCGCAAGTTCCCAGCCACAAGGCATGATGGTGTGCTACATGCTGTCTGGGGTTGGGGGGACACTGGGCTCACCACTGGGTGTTCCTGGGGGCTGGCCGCACGGAAGGGCATTCTGGGCTCCTTGAAGGAAGGCCGGTGTCCGGCATAATGAATTGTTTGCAGAAACAGTGCCCAGTGACATGGAGGGAACCCTCTCAGAGCCCGGCCAAGACCAACGTAGCAAGTGGCCCTTCCTGAGGACAGGGGTCTCAGGTCTGATCTGGGACTGTTGTCCACTGTGGGCTCATTTCAGCTCATCTCCCACATGTGGTGCTTCTTGACGTCCTGCTTGAACCCCACCCTCCACACTCACAGGGTCCTGAGGGAAATCCCATGGGTTCCGATGGCGCTGACGGAGCACAAACGCAGTGACCACGGACCACCAGCGACGAGCCCCTCTCTGGGGGAACTGTGGTGAGAAGCCTATCAGTTGGCACAAATCCAATCCAAAAAACTCGACTGCCTCACTGACGGCTCTACTTTTAAGAGCTGTTTTGGTGGTGGTCCTGGGAGGGGTCATTTTTCCAGTTGTGCTGCATTCACAGCACAAACCGGCACTGGACTTTCTAGCACTCTGGTTGAGAGATTTAGCTGGGCGCCCCGGTGCCTCCGCCAAGTGGGCTCAGGAGCCTGGGGGAAATTCTCCATGGCTTCTCATCTGTGCTCCTCAGACAGTCACTTCAACACACAGACAGTCCTGGCAGCGCTGTGGGGGCAGACGAGGCCAAGCATCCTCCGCCCTGGGACTTGGGGTGCGAATTTCTCAATGTTGACCGAGGACATTCATTTCGTGAAACTTCGACGACGCCCGGCTGGACAGGGCTTCCCTGAGCTCGCCAACTTGCAGGCTATGGAGTTGTGGGAGCTGTGAAGACCGAGGGGGCTCTCGGGAAGAGCCGTTCTCTCCCTCTTTGGGTTGGAATTGTGTCTCAGCTTCTGCAGCGAAACCAAAGGAGCGCATGCGGAAGGCTTTCCCTGTGTGAGTTTTGGGCCGGTATGGACTTGAACACAAACTCAGAACTCCATGAAGAATAAACGCGAGCCCGTGGGCAGTGGTTTCCCTCCTGTCCCTTGGTGACGAGGATTGCGCAGGACGCAGCACAGTGAAAGGCTGCTGGGAATTGTTTCTCGCTTCAGAAGTTTTCCGAAGGAATGCCATGCGAGATGGAGCAGGATTTTCTAGACCTGCTCCTCAGAAAACTGTGGCAGCATTGTCGTTCATCTTGGCTGGGGCTTTCTAGCCATCATCGACATCTCGAGTGCTTTACAGGTACATTGCTGATTTCACAGAGCAGACAGATTCCTTCAAGCTCCGCTCACACCCACTCATGACAAGGGGCCCACGGCGGCTCTGGGACGCCCCACTTGCTTTCCGGCCTTCACCCCTTTCCATCACGATGCAACAGCCCATGGCTCAGAAGCAATGGGGGTGAGACAGGTCGTTTTAACCTAGTGCCCCCCCTGGGCTCGGGGGGAGAGCACGGCAGTCACGCGTGGACACGGAATCACTGAAGCGTTCCTTACAGTGGATTCCTTTACGAGGGATTTATTAGAACGAGACTCCACCCCACCTGGACCGATGTCCGTTCTTCCTGACTTCCCGACACGGGTGTCATTCGTGGTCATGTGGGAACCTCACAAATACTCCCGTTTACGTTATTTGAAACCTGTGTTTCCTAGACATTGAAACAGAGCTTTCCGGAAGGTTGATGTGCTGAGTTTTGTGTGAGGCTAAACGTGGACTCCGTCTGTCTGGGGTCAGCAGCCAGCAGGTGCACAGGGGCCAGCCGAGGCCTCTGGGACGGTCAGTGGCGGGAGACCCTCAGCTTGAGGCCATGTGGCCACAGCTGAATGTTTAGTGTCATTTACTGGCTGCAAAAATGTATGAGACAAATTCTGCAAATGGGAAATACGATGATGGAGGTGGGCCGGCTGGTCACCAACACGGTTACCCGGACCAACGAAGAGCAAAAGGCATGAGAGAGTGAGGAGGGGCATCGCCCGTCAGAATCCACGGTGCCTCTCGCGCCCTCACCCTGTGACCCCGGTCCTGCTGTGGCCGGGGGCCTGGACCCCTCGAGGGGCACTTCTGGGATGGGGTGTCGAATACATTATGATGATGCAGGAGAGTAGAATAAGGTATTTCTAAATCACTGTCAACATTAAATCCTAAAACCACAAGCTATTTCTGGTTGAATGAGCTAAATTAATCTCTTCTTATTAGATGTGAGTTTATTGAGATTTATTTTAGGGAAATATTAAAGATTGTTGGATTGTTTTCCCTTGAGTGATTTTTAAAAAAGATTTTATCTATTTTTAGGCAGAGGGTAAGGAAGGAAGAAAGAGAGGGAGAAAACATCAATATGTGGTTGCCTCTCATGCGCCCCCTACTGGGGACCTGACCCACAGCCCAGGCATGTGCCCTGACTGGGAATAGAACTGGGGACCCTTCAGTTCACAGGCTAGTGCTCAATCCACTGAGCCACATCAGCCAGGGCTCAGGTGGTTTTTTATTATTGTGGGGATGGGTGAGTAAGACATGGAAGCATCTTAGGAGACGTGGGGAAAGACAAAGGAATCAACGTGAAGGAATGAAGTTCTATTCATAAC
>PVIA01010926.1:0-48049 GCA_004024845.1 Tonatia bakeri | reverse complement strand
GGGAGGGAGGGAAGATAACTCCTCATAGTAGAGTATTGTAAGCAGACAGTAATAAAAGATGAGTGGAAGAGGTAGGCATGGGGGAAGCAAGCTCATGAGGCTTGGAATTTCTCTTGCAAGAAATGGGAGAAGTTGAATGGTTTGCCCTGGGCACAACATTCTCTCTCAGTTATGGGCTGCAGACCCAGAGGTGGCAAAATTGCTACCAGATACTGAGCCATAATTTGCAAGGGTCTCTCCAGCTGTGTCTGCCTTTATCCTGCTATGGTGGGAGCCTAGCCCAAGGCTCCAACTTTTTGACCTTGCAAGAAGCCTCCAAGTCTTGACCCACCTCTCTTCCCATTGTCCAAAAAGTGTGGTCCCAGCAGATGTATACTGAGTTCAGTGAACCTGTGAAGGGATCCTGTACCGTGGACTCCAAAGAAAGAGGGCGCCATCAGAATCAAATATATAATGTGCTCCAGTTAGGCAGAGGAGCACAGTGCACTTGCACTTGACAAGGCTCTTTCTTGCTCACCCCACTCCCTCCATGGAGACCTGCCATAATTGAGAAATCCTCATCTAAATAGAGAAAATAGCAGTGTCCAGATAGTTTATCTCTTCCTCAAATCGATCAATTGACTGACTGACTTTTAGAAAGGGAAGAGCTGAGCTGAGCACAAGGAGTAAAAATAAACCACAGTAGAAAATTATTTTCCTAAATGCCAAGCAGGGTCAGAAAGCCAGCAACACAGATTTCTGGCTGCTAGGAATTAATAAAGATCTTGGCCTTAAGGCAAGAAATCCCCATTGTTTAAGTTTGTCAGGCCTTATTAAGCCAGTGACTCTGTTCTGATTGCTAACAGGGTGGGGTAGACATCAGAGCCCGTGTGTTGCCATGGTTACAAGAAGAGCAGTAATTTGCATGTGCTTAGCCATTGTCTTGATTCTAGGAAGTTTATTTAAAGATAGACTCACACACTAATGGTCAGAAATGGTTTTGCATCTCTTGGAATCATTATGGAATCAGTGGTACGGACCCACCATACTAACAACATGCTGGTAACCAAGCAACTAAAATATTCCTCGCCACACCGAAAGAATCCAGGAGACTCCATGTGAACCTGACTCTTATAAAAGAAGCAAGATACTAATGGCTTAGTCAGGGGGCTCAGAAGGCTGTTTATCCAATTTTGGAGATTCAAAACCCAAAAACAAAAGCAAGGTTTCAGTGCTCATTTATTCATTCAAAAATGTATATGGGACAACAGTTGCCAGCCACTGATCTAGGTTCAGCACATTGTAAGCACCTGTCATGCCTGGTGAGGCAGGTGTCCTCATGTGCTCTGTCCTGCATAAGGGACTTGCTGCAATTTGGGACAGGGGCACTGGGAAAGGGCAAATGGACTATATGCCAGGAAATAGGGTGTGGGCCGAAGACCATGAGCTCTGCTTGTGTGAAAATAAGCTAAGCTAACAGGACTGTATTCTTAATACAAGAGTTTTCATTGTAATTTTGCACAAATGCAGTTTCATGATGCTTCTCAGTAAATACTTTAAAATACTATTGTGGTACTTTGGAAGTGCTTTAAAGAAAAAGAGCAAAAACAAAAGAAGAAAGAAAAAGTTTGTTGCATGAATTAATTTGATTAGAGAATCATTTAGCTGTTAATTAAAAAATCCTTTCCAGGTATCATATGAAGTGGGAAAGTCAAGAAACCTGAGACGCATTTCTTGGTGGACATACCTTCAATATTGTTTTTTACAGGAAAATGGTTTGATGGGGCCTGAAAGGGAACCCCAGAACTGGGCTCACCTTGTCGATGGGGTCTGGGACAGCTCATCTCATCTCCATGATCATGGTTTCATTTGTGAAATGAAAAGATTGAGAGGGAAGATCTCCACTTCCAGCTGTGATAGTTTAAGATTCTAAGGCGTAATCTCTTCTATGGAAGAGCTCCCCAGGACCTAATCCTTATACAAAGTAGCTGGATGGTCATTGGTATGTAGTTAAAAAGGAAGGTTGTTTTTATGACACGAAGTATTATGAAGTATTATGCCTTCATCTTGTTGAATCGGCAATCGTATGACTCCTTCAGGACAAAAGTAATTTTTAACATTTCTCTTTCCCGTATGTAGTCAACTGTCAGAGAACAAGTAGAAATACCAAAACAACAGAGCAGAATTGGTCACCTGAATCAGATATGAAGAGTCCCATCGTTGCCACCATCTACATGTGGCCTTGAGCCAGTTATGCACCATAAATATGGCCTAGCATTTAAAAACTCTAAAACTTAAAAAGAACTATTCTGGTATTCCAACATCTTATATGGAGTACCTTTAATCTTCTTCCTTCAAAATAACTCATTTTACAGACTAATAAGAAGACCAGTATCTATTGCAGCCCTCCAGAGAATGTGCAGAGCAGATGTTGAGAATGACAAGGTTATCCTGCAGATGCTGGGAAACAGGGAAGATATTAGACTACTGTTTCTAGATGCCATTCACTGTAAATACTTAATCATTTTTTTATAAATGGATGAATAAATATCTACCTGGGAATGACTGTGGGTTATTTATTTATTTATTTTTGGTGAGTTTGTTTTTCCCTAGCTAGTTTTTTTTTATTTTTAGTATGAAAGGTATTGTTCTTTTCTTTGTTAAAAACAAAAACAGCATCAGCTCTTATAGCAAGGAAATACTCATCACATTGTCCCATTTGGGGTCATGCAGCATAAAAGTATCATAGCCTCTCCAAAACACATAAAACAAATCCATATATATCATATATACATATATATACAACACACACATGCACATACATATATGTGTGTGCTGTGTGTGTGTGTGTGTTTTGGTCAAAACAAAATTTTCTTGAGACCTGAGATCTAGCCCCCAAGTCTTGGTCCTTTTCTTTGTCTACTGGTGGGAGATGCTGATGGGAGTGAAATGATACAGAGACAGAAGGGTAGTGACTGGCACATGGGCTGCATCATTAGCCCCTTGCATTCTTCAGTGTCGCCTAATTCAGACATCAGGGTGTGAATGTGAGCTCAAAGGTAAAAGGAGGCGGGGACACACAGGGCACAGATACCCAGCAGGAGTGGTCTGGTCATCATCATCAAAGTCTGGATCCTCTACAGATCCAAGGCCCCCCTCAAGTACCTGCTCCCCAGAAGCTGAGAGACCTTTTCCCTCAAGTAGCACTGAGGCCCTAAAATGTGTTTTTATTATTCAAAGAAGCAAAAGTATACACATTACATCATAATGGTTTGCTTCAGAAAGTTACTTCAGGGCAACTTTTCATTCAATAAGATGATGACTGTACCCTCTGTCCCTGACTAGGAAACAACTAATTAGGTTGCATTTCCTACAGTCTGAATGAAGTAGCTCTTGGGAAGATCTAATCTTTAATCTTCAGTTATGTTTCGGTCTTCCTTAATAGAAATAATACTAGGCTTCTTTTCATCTTATTGATTTAATTTTAAAGTGAAAGTTCAAAAAGTTTAAAGTACAAAAAGCATTATGTAAACCCAGCTTTTTAAACTGATTCACATAGAATGGGACCTTACATTTATTTTCTTGGGAAAAATCAGAGTTTATTTTCTAACATGCAAGAGTTCTGTGTATTCCTAGAGAGGGATTTTGTTTTTTACTTCATTTTTTCAAGCAGTGATTAGCTACTGGAGGATCCTGTCGCTGCACTCACTGGCTGGAAGGAGACCACACCACAGAAGACACCTGTGATGGCTGTATGTGATTCCTCCAGCAGTGCAGACTGTTTACTACTTCGGTGAATGCAGCAGATATTGCAAGACATGGTGAGAGTCCAGGATCAGTCTTACTTGTAAGCTTGGGAGACTGGACTTCATGTGTGAAGTTAAGGAGTTAAGATGATACATTTGCTTTTTCAAAAGGAAAGGGACCACACAGTCTCTTGCTTCTCTCATAGCACCTTGCACAGGATTTAACACTGGGTTGATTTACCAGTGGGTGGTAAAACAAACCAGATGCATAGGGATAAGATGTGATGGAAGTCTGTGAAGCAAATAGGGAAGTACACATTGTTCAAGCAGTTTCACTGCTGCATGGATAACTGAGTTTAATATAAGGGGCTGCTGGGGTTTGACACCTTTCCTCTCTTCCCCTTATAACATTTATATAACGTCCACTGTGTGCAGTTCTCTGGGAAATTTGAGAACCATATAATCCGTGTAGACATTATCAGTAATGCCCTAGTATCTGTTCTCTCCTTACTGATCCTTGGCTGGCAACAAGGCCATCCAGAACTCAGACTCTTTTTCAGCCTTCCTTAAAGCTAGAAATCCCCATGAACGTCAGTTCCGGCCAACGGGATGGAGGCAGAAATGATGTATAGGGCTTCTCAGAGGTGTCATTTGAATGAGAAAGCATGCCTTTCTCTCGCTTTTTCTCCTTCCCCCGCCCTACCCCGCTACAATGGGAATGGAGCACCATCCCAGTTCACAAAGCAGGCTCCTTGCATTGATTCTGGGTCTCTGACGGTGGTGGGACCCATATACCCATTGTCAACCACCTATCTATATTTCTATGACAGTTAAAAATACGTAGCTCTTGTCCTGATAGTGTGGCTCAGTTAGTTGAGTGTCATCCCACAAAGGGAAAAATCATTGGTTTCATTCCTGGTCAGGGCACACACCTGGGTTGCAGGTTTGGTCCCTGATCGAGGTGTGTACAAGAGGCAATTGATCGATGTTTCTCTCTCACACCAATATTTCTCTCCTTCTCTTTCTCCTTACCTTCCCCTACCTGTAAAAATAAATAAATACAATCTTTAAAAAACATATTACTCTTTTGTTTAAACCGCTATTATTTTAAAATTTTCAACCATCCACCAATAAATTTAATCTCTCCGAATGAACTCTTCCTTACAGAAAACTTAATTTTACAAATGTAGTTCTCTGGCTTAAATGATTGAGATCAGAAGGCAGAAACATGGTTTTGCATGTGTACCTGGTTCAGATCCATGTGGGGTACCTGCTGCTCCCTGGAGAGTCATCCGCTATACATAGACTTCACATGGGGACATTCACACCTTTGCAAAGCCTGTTCTGCATTGAGGTCACAAACTCAAATGCTGGCTCCAGGCATGGAACACCAGGGAGAGTGCGGGGCAGGCTGTAGAAAAATGGACAGGTCATTCCAGCCTAAAGCACAGTGCTGCACAAGGACTGAGGCTTTGGAGCTATAGACACATTTTACCTTTAAAAAAAGAGTTGTTGGGCCCTGGCTGGTGTGGCTTATTGGACTGAGCACTGGACTGTGAGAAAAGGTCTGTTGGTTGGATTCCCAGTCTGGACACAGGCCTGGGTTGACCAGGTCCCCAGTAGGGGCCACATAAGAGGCAACCACACACTGATGTTTCTCCCCCTTTCCTTCTCCCTTCCTCTCTGCCTAAAAATAAATTCTAAAAATCTTAAAAAAACCTTGTAATATAAAAAAAAAGTTGTTGGCATAAGGCTTGAGGTTTAGGAGGTAGGTCTTCCAGTTTTCAAGAGTTGTTGCAAATCTGAGTTTTCATTTTTTTTTTAAAGATTTTATTTATTTTTAGACAGTGGGGAAGGGAGGGAGAGAGAGAGGGAGAGAAATATCAATGTGTGGTTGCCTTTCGTGCACCCCTCACTAGGGACCTGACCTGCAACCCAGATATGTGCCCTGCCTGGGAATCTAACTGGCAACCCTTTGGTTCTCAGACCCTTTGTTTCACCAGGCAGAGTGCAAATCTGAATTTTCATATGAAATTGATCAATTTTTAGATTTTAGCATCTAGAAAGGAAAAAAAAAAAAAAACCTCTGTGTCCAATAAGATATGGTTTCCAAGATCCTGGCTATTGTCCAGTGGTTCTGACTCCTAGTCATAAGCATGGGAAGAAGAAGCTAGGGCTGTAAGCTGAAAGCTCACAATGCATGTGCTGTCCACACAAAAACAGGCATTACTGCGTAGAGAAAGAATTTAAATCAGTAAAATATGATCTAAAAGTCAAAAGCACCTAAAATCAGGTCCATAAGTTATAAAGCATAAAATGTTAATTACTTTTATTTAATTTTAGATATGAAAAAAGCACCAGTCCCCCACCCCATCCCCCATCAAGATGAAAACTGCAAATTAAAATACTTCTGATGCACCGCCTTGAGGATAGATTTAACTGTACTCCACCCATGTCACTTGGTATGCATCAGTAAAGAGTCACTTATGACAGGTAACAGTTAATCTCTTCTGTCCCCAGCATACAACAGCACTGGCAACAGAGGACAGCAGTCAGAGCCTCTGGTCCCCTGCTTCTAAAAAAGTTCTTTTCCTAATTTTAAAGGGCAACAGGATCCCTGGTTTCAACATCTCCTTGAGTTATTAGTCACACACTGGCCCAATGGCCTTAACTTCTCAGGGATGCTGATGTGGGACTAAGAGCAGGCTGGCAAGACTCAGCTGTCTGCCAGAACCCACAGCATCTATCCTACCCCCTGCTCTGCACCTAATACTCTCCTTCTGCAATTACCCTCTCCACCTGATCCTCCATGCCAAAAACTAATGCCAAAGGCATTACCACACAGCAGGCAAGGCACAGAGTTCCTGGGATTTTTCCTTTAGGTAAAATTCACACTGTAGCAACCTGGAGCTCCCTTAGCTTAAGAGACTCTCAAAACCACTCACAAATAGTTTTGATCTTCTAGTTTAGGGTCTCTCCAATTTGTGACAAAAGCAATTGCTAATACAAACCCTGCTGAGGTTGCTTTTATTCCAATTAAATTAAAGACTCTCCTGAAGTTTAGGGCTTAAGACCCAACCATTTTGGACAGAGCTAGGGAAGTGGACCTTCAGAACCAATGGAGCCCCATCTTGGTTGTATGAGTTAAGCAGCAGCACCATCACGTGAATAGTGAATGTGTACCATTAATTTTCTTTACACCTCTGGTTTACAGTCGCATAGGATGTAAATTTTTGCAGAGCACTATTTGCCAATGTATGGTCCACTTAACTAAATATATTTCTGCTGTGCTACTTTCTAAAATGAATATTTGTAAACAACTTCTGTTGATTGAAATCTATTACAATTTCAGATATATTTGTCTTCAATTTAAGATGTATATATAAAGACACACACACATATTTTTTTGAGGAGGGAAAGTTAATCACCATGAAGAAGTGATCACTGAAAAACATAACAGGGCTGTGAATGTGCCATGCCACATCACTGAACCAGTGGAAGGTTGCTAAGGGCCTTACTACCCAGTGAGTGCTGGTAGACCAGCAGTCCCAGAGCTTGGAAAAAGTGTAGAATTCTGGGCAGCACAGAATGGGAGTTTGTTAGAAGTGCAGAATCCCAGACTTGAGTCTGAATCAGAACATGGATTTTAATATTTTAGCACATGGTTTGCTTGTGGAAATGATTCCTATGTACTGATTATGACCTGAGAAGCTGCATTACAAAGATAGCCACAGGTGTTGTTGGTAGACACATAATCCATGCCCCAGCCTAGGGCACTGAGTCTGGAGAGAAAACAATTGGCCTCGAGTCTTAATTATACCCCACTAAGGAATAGATTGACTTAGTTTTCCACATCTGTAAAATGGGAATAACAATACATGTTTCATAGGATTGAGATATTTACTTAGTAAATTCCAAAAGACTGTTCCACTATAAGGTGCTCTTAACACTATTAACTTGCATTGGTTAGCATAAGTAGCTAGTTAGTTACTAACAAAGGAAGAAAGCAAATGGAATCAGACATTAAGCCTGTCTTACCAAGAAGCTGCAGCATTCACAGACTTTCCAGGGGACTGCCAGATCCTCCACCAAATGGTGCTAATACCCAAGCAGGCAGGAAGAACCAGCTTTCGAATCTCCTCAGGGGACAACTGACCCATTAGTCAAGGTGATGGGGGAAGGATAAAAATAGTAGGGGAAATTCCTTTGCTGGTTTGCATGCACAAGATGGCACAGGGGAGGTCCTTTTACTAAGTGCACGTGCAGCAGAAACCAGATGATGAACCAGAATTTTGAGGCATGATAGTAGGAGCCAAAATGGCTACATAAAGGTGAGGAGTCTAGCCTGGGAAAATCTGGAAAAAAACAAAGACCAGATAGAATAAGGGCACAGAATCCTGGAAGGTCCAGAAAAGAGAATGGATAGAGGGAGGGCCCAGCACAAGCCCACAAAGAATTAAGAAAAGTGGTTAGTTTGAAATTAAGCTTACTCCTTCACAAGCCCAAGGTAATATAATTAAAGCTTAACAAAGGTCCAAGATTTGTCCGTTTGCTCATTTTCTTTCCTTATAGCATCCATGTGGGCTGAAGCATAGAGCCAATCAGGTTGGAGCACAGCCAGGAGCAGAGACTATGCTGGACTACTGGACCCTGAGCCAGGGTGCTGGCATTATAGTTCTAGATACTGATCCTGCTGGTGGGCACCAGGCTCAGGACTTCTTTCAAAGTGAGACAGAGCTGAGCCACCTGGGCATGGATGAGACATTTGGACCCTGGTGGTAGTTCTTTGATTTTGCTCCAATAAATCTTATACTATGCCTCCAGTCCTCCTATGCATGGGTGCCTGAATGCATTTCCCATGACTCTGCAAAAGAATCCTATTTCCACTAGCAATGCATTCCCATTGTGTGGGCCACTTCTTAAATATACCATCATGGAGGAATTTACCTTGAAAATGCCCTAGATGTGTTGACTAGAACTAAGGATAGAAGACCACTGTCCTAACCCTGAAGGGCTAGATTAAGTATGGATAACAATAACATATGGTTTGCTTTTGAGTATAAAGATAGGATATAATGAGAAGTCCCTACTTTTGCCTAAATCCATGGTAACAATCTAAATGTAGTAAATCGCAAAGTAAATAGTGAAAAGGAATTTAAAAAAACCAATCTTAGGTACTTTAACCCACTATTATTTAGTTCAAATCCACTAGGTGCACAAACACACAAAATCTCCTTAGATCCTTTTTCCCATCTGGAAGTCTAGCTACAGCACTGAGACTGGTCTCCTTGGTTACATACCACAAGAAAGGAAGTGAGCAGAAAAAATTTAATTTATTTTGTGCAATCCCTCTCCTCGAGGAGTCAGGTCAACAGAGACTTCTTCTGATGATCATTCATTAGTGTAAATACATAGTCATGCTACTTAAGTTATTAAAGGTGCCTGGACCTAAAGACATTTTCCAAAAAGTATTCACTTAAGTTTTACTACATTTGAAGTGGGGAGAGCTTCAGTGACACACCCTTGACACCACATTCACTGTATAGAAGATTTTAAGATGCATGTATTACAACCTGCAATTTCAACTGGCAAATGAATTCAGGTCTTCTGTCGAATAGATGAGCAATGGTAGCAAGTCATATAATCCACAGTGGGTGCCTCGTTTGACATAGGAAGCCAACATGGCTGAAATCAATACCTGCATGGCCTTTTAGACATAGAACACCTCTGTGACACACACATCTGTGTGTGGACTGGAGACCACATGGGTTAATGTAAGCGGTGGGTTTCATTATCTGGTCTAGTATTGTTGTTTCATAGGGTAACAAGTGTTGGAGAGATCACCTCAACTTTTCAACCTTAGTTCCTTCATTTGAAAATGTTAGTCTTTGATATGATATTTAAAGCCCAGAATGAGTCAAACACATATGATTCTATGTTTTTAAAGGTCACATTCTAATTGAATACCCTTCTCTACCTTTGATATACCCTATTGCCCTTAAAAATCACTAAGATATATAAACCACTTAAAACACCCACTTCTCTTAGAAATGGATTTAATTGAACAAGGCTTCGCTTAGGGGAACAATACACTACAGCAAATGAAATTTTCAATAAATAAAAAAGGAAATGACTCTGAGCCGGAAAATGGAGGGCACTACAATGTTTCTGTGGAATGGAATTCTTCTGCACATTGCTATTGCTGAGGGCCTTGGCAATTGGTCTCCTTATAGTGCCTCAGGAGTCTTCAGAGAGAGATGTGGGGAGAGCAAGGGCCTCGACACAATAATAAGCGAGGTCCCTTCTTATTCACTCACCTTTATTTATTTCCTAAAATAGCCCTTGGCTTTTTTTGTTCTTTAAATTGATTTTGGGATCAATCCTGTTATTTCCCTGAAATTTTGTGATATCCAAAAAAGTAAATTTATGGACAAATGTGCAGGTGTTACATTTTGTGGGAAAGATTACTGGTGTTCACTTTTCTAAGAAACAAACAGCAGGCTTTTACATTTAAAACATAAATGATCTATTGGGCACAGGAAGCATTACCTAAATCCATTTTTGCTATAATTTGCTTGAATCTATGTGTGTTTTAAAGCCATAAGAAACTTGTCCAACCATTCTTTTCCACTTGAGTTACACAATATAACAGAATTCAGAAAAGAGCATTAGATTACCTATCATTGGACTGACCTGTTGCTAAGAGTTCTAGCTAGCAAAAGTGGAATAACTCACTGGACCTCAAAATAGAGATGTTCTCATGACTAAAGAAATAAGTATTGGTGACCATCTGTGAGACCCTAGAAGTTCCATAAAATTTTCAAACCTTGTTAATTGGTGCTCTTTACAAAATCTCTTTGCTACCAGAATAACTGTGAAGAGCACTTCCAACAACACTATCTATCCTGAGAAAATAATTACTAATGGGTCAGATTTTCTATAAGGCATTCTAATAAAATTTTCTATTTCATAAGGGTTTGGATCCAAGAAGTAGTCATCAGAGCCACTGTGATTTGTGAACCTGTCTGGCATCTCCCTTCAGAGACTCTGTGTGTTCTCGCTCAGGGTGCGGCCTCTCTGTACTAAATTCTCATACACCCAGAACTGTGGAGCAGGGGCCTGATATCTCAGCAGATGGCACATTCAGGCACAAGAGCAAGGAACACGATGCAAGGGACATGTGGTGGGCTGACTGTGCAAATAATGCCGCAAGAGAAAAATGATTAGCCACATATGTCAGTGATTTACTGGTCAGCTGGAAGGAGGAAACACTGAATCTACTGGCTCTAGTTTAAGAAAATAAGGAACACATGGGCTAGATAAGTGAGAGAAACACTGGGCAACTTTTCTCATACGTAGGCTCAGTGTAGCTTCACCTTCTAAGGAATATCTCAAGGCTTCGTGGTTTAGGAAGACAGCATGGATGTTTTCAATCAGATCTGAAAATCTTTATTCAGGCTCCCTCCTTCCCCACATGCCATCTGTGGCAATATTCATCACTACAGTAATTCAAATGGACAGAGTCAATTTGTAAAGAAAAGTCTTATTTCATTCATATTCTCTACTCCATGTTACTGCATGGGGAGTGGGGAGAGGAGGACAAGGCAGAGAAGGAATTGCTCCCTGTGTCAGATGACGGAGGAGTCCTTTGGGACATGCTGTGTTGCAGTAACAAGCCTAAACTCATTATAGCTGTGGACTTTGGCGGGGAGGAGCAATTATGAAGACTGGTTCTTTTTGCTGGGCTCTTAGTGGACATATATCTTAGTTGTATAGAGAGCAAAGAAGAAAAAATAATTCAAAAGAAGCAACTTCATTAATCTCTTAAACACACTAAGGAGAGAACTCCTGACAAAGTCAACAGTTCCACTTTGGAGCCCTGGAGGCTAAGACTACAATAGTGGCCAATAGAGAATAAATTCTGATGTCAGAAGAAATGCATCATAAACCTGGGGTCCGGCACGCCGCAGTGCCTGGCATGAGCAGACTAGATGAAAACATGTGTGGCTGGATGGAAACTCAGTTTCCTGAGTTTCTAGAAATAGCAGTGAGCTTGGAATTTTCAGTGAGGCTAGAGGTCCTAAATTAGCTGTTAGACGTAAAAATGTGGAAGAAAACAGTTATTGTTATCAAAATTTATTATTCTTTAGCACCGTCAAGCATTTTATGCTAAGAATTTTATACGCGTATCACTTTATTTAAAGTTCTTAAGTCCCTGCGAGGTGTGTACTATTGTTCGCCCCATCTTTCACATGAGGACTGATATTGCATGACTCCTTTGGGGTGAATGGGCCAGGGCTCAGTTCCAGCACCATCTGACCCAAAGTGCATGCTCTTAACCTGGAATTTCTGTTGCCCCTCCCCAAAATGACACATGAACACTTAAATTGGTCAAAAATAAGATTATTTAAAAGAAATACTAAAAAAATATTTAACTACAAAATTTAACCACATAATTTCAAACACATTTCAAATATACTGCTATTTAAAATTCTATTGTCATTTCCTAATTTACATATTAGATCTTGCCTCTCCCCTGCTTGATGGCCTCTTCACAGCTGTACACTAAGGCCTCTAATGAAGGAGTCCAGCCCATCTTTTACCCTGTCTCAGCCTACCTTCCCAGCGTCCACACCCCACATTCCGACTGCAGCTGACCAATGGCTAAGTCTGCCGTCACTCGTACCCCTTCATAAACTGTACCATGCTTTCTTATTTTCGTTCTTGAAGGTCCAACTTAAGCATCACTTCACATGCAGTGGTCTTTTCTGACCCCCAGGCAGAATGACTTTGTCCTCTATGTCATTATTGCACATTACTTTAGATTTTGCTCATAACACTTTCTTTCAAACATCAACGGGCATGTCTGCTTCTCCCAGAGAGCACATTTCTGGGGCACTTACTTGATCTTCTTAAGTTTCCAAGTTTATGGCATCATATATTTGACACATAAGAGTCACTCAATAAATTGACTGAACTGAATTCCCTGGCTTTGGTTATAACCAAGTTTACCTAAGAATTATGTTGACTTAATCATTTACATCAATTAAATTAAGTATCTTTTTTTCCATCATCATTGCCCTTTCCTTCCCACTATCCCAAGATGTACATTCTCTCATCAGCAAGTCTTGCAGTTTCTTTTAACTTTGCCACATAAAAAAATGGGTCTCCCAATTAAATTTGATTTTCAAGTAAACAGTAAGTGCATATTTTAGTATAACTATACCCCAAATATTTCATGGTGTATAATTATACTAAAAATTATTTGTAGTTTATGTGAAATTAAACATTTAACCGGGTGACCTGTTTGTTGTTGTTTGCTTAATCTGGTAGCCCTATTTTCTTTACAACACTCCTTAAGTAACTTATAGTAACCACTTCTTCAGTCATAAACAGTGCCTTGCTCTTAATGGAATGCTTTTTCTTATTGTAGGGGTAACAAAACACAACCATGCAGGTCCCCAAAATCCTCAACAGCTCTCTTTTGTTGGTAGCAAAGATGAATGGAAGGAAAATATCTATGTAAGAAGCTGATATGACTGCATGATTGCTCATGCACCCACATCTGGCTATCCCTCACCCTTCAGACTTGACCTTGAGCATGGTTATCTAGTTGTGTTCTTGTAGTCTTTCAAGCTCTTTCTCTTGATAAACTTCCTGGGTTCTGTCTGGGTCCAGGACTTCCTACCCCGAATGCTTCCCTATGGGTAGCAAATTTGCTTATTCCTGAACTTTAAGTGGAAATGGATAGGCCTATGGTTTTTATTCCAAGGGGTCTCACCTGCATTTTTTCCTTCATTCAAAAAGGCCATGAGCAGACAGTAGGCCAGTGGCTGCTCCCTATTTGCACATGCTGGAGAATATAAAGGAAGGCCTTCTGATTGCTAACAGAGTCAGCAGTGATCATTTTGTGGACTGCCTTCTCTCCTAATACCTAAAGAATCACAAGTGTGAATCTCTCATTCCTAAAAATAAGAACTTGGTTAGAAAAATTTTGCTTATAGCAGTGTTCTCCTGTAGAACCTCCTGTGATAATGGAAATAGTCTATCCTGTGCTATTAAACATTGTAGCCCCCTGACATATGTAGCTATGAAGCACATGTTGATGTGTGGTTAGTGTGAGTGCAGAAGTGATTCTTAAATTTTTATTTAATTTTAACTGATTTAAATTTAAATAGTTACATGTATTTAGAGACTACTGTGTTAGACAGAGCCACCCTACAAAGCATTTAATTGACCATAGGGACTTCAGATATTTTAGTTAGGTGATGGGAAGAGATTCTACAGCTCTAGCTAAGGTCTACACAAGGTCTAAGTCAGAGATTGTCCTCTGGGGCTGATTTGCCTTCAGGTGACATTTGGCAATATCTGGAGACACTTTTAGTTGTCAGAACTGTAGGTGAAGGTGATACTGACATCAGCAGATAGAAGCCAGGAATGCTGCTGAATAGTCTACAAAAAATAATTATCTAGTTCAAAATGGCAGTAACGCCAAGGTTGAGAGACCCTTTTTTTCTTTATTGTTGTTCAATTATAGTTGTCCCCATTTCCCCTCCATTACTTTCCCCTGCCTTCTCTTATTTAAGCGACAGAGTACATGAGGTGACACAGACACAAAGCTTCTCTCAGCTAGGTTGCCACCTCCCCACCACTCTCCCCTCAGGCCTCCTTTCTCTTTAATCTCCAGGTCTTGTCCCTACCCTTTCCCATATCCTTATTTTTATTAATCTATTTATTGTTATTGTCTTGACTAATGAGTTTCCATTGCTTGGACTTATTATGTGCTGATTATTCTGTTAAATGTTTTTATTTATGTGCATGTGATTTTATTGTCACAATAATTTTTCAAGATAGTTGACTTTATGCCAATTGTATAGATGGAAACAGTGGCCTAAAAGGTCAACTGCATTATGACCTTATTTTCACTTCACCTAAGTGAAAGACCAGGCACAAAGTACCACATATCAGATGACTGTACAGACATGAAATATCCAGAAAAGGCAAATGCGTAGTGTCAGAAAGTAGATTACTGATTGCCAGGGGTTAAGGAAAGGGAAGGAAAGGAATGAGACCTAACAAGTCAGGAGTTTCTTTCTGGGGTGATGAAATGTTCTAAAATTAGATAGTGGTGATGGTCACACAACTCTGAGTATACTAAAAAACACTGATTTGTAATTTTATGGCATGTAACATCTGAAAATTATTAAAATGTAGTTTTATTTAAAATTTACATTAAATATATTTTCATAAAATTTATAAATTAAAATTAAAACAAGGAAAAATATAGATGTAAACTGGTTTCCCTGCATCACACCTCTGGGGCCAGGATTAAAGGCAGGTCACCTGATGCCAGGCCTGTGCTGTTGTCATTATTACATGATTACCTATTTCTTCCCTTCATTGCACCTCAGTGTCAGGGGTTCACACTTCAGAGCCAGGGGAAACTAGATTCAAATCCCCACTCTTCCTCCAACGCTGGGCAAATGATTCTTTCTTTCTTTCTTTCTTTCTTTCTTTCTTTCTTTCTTTCTTTCTTTCTTTCTTTCTTTCTCTCTCTTTCTCTTTTTTATTTTATTTTATTTTATTTTATTGTGGTAAGAACACAACATGAGGTCTATATTTTTAGCAAAATTTCAAATGTTCGATATAGTATTTTTTTAAAGATTTTATTTATTTATTTTTAGAGAGAGAAGGGAGGGAGAAAGAGAGAGAGAGAAACATTAATGTGCGGTTGCTGGGGGCCGTGGCCTGCAACCCAGGCATATGCCCTGACTGGGAATTGAACCTGCGATGCTTTGGTTCGCAGCCCTCACTCAATCCACTGAGCTACACCAGCCAGGGCCAATATAGTATTTTCGATGCTAGGTACAATGTTTTACAACATATTTCTCAAACTGTCTTGCTTAACTGAAACTTTATGCCATTGATGAAAAACTCCCCACTCTTCCTCCCCTAGGCCCTGTCAGCCACCATTTCACTCTTTGATTCTATGAGTTTGACTATGCTTGATTCCTCGTATAAGTGGAATTGCAGTATTTGTCTTTCTGTGACTGGCTTATTTCACTTAGCATAATGTCCTCAAGGTTCATTCATGCTGACACGTTGCAGAATTTCCATCTTTTTTAAAGACTGAATCGTATTCCATTCTATGTACATGTCACATTTTCTGTATCCATTTATCTGTTGATAAATATTAATCTTTCTTGAGCCACAATTTCTTTATAAAATGGTGTTGATCATACTCATACTACAGGATGATTATAAGGACTGGAAATTATGTAAAGTACCTGACAGGAAATATTCATTCAGTAAAGTGCAGTTATTGAACTGTTCAACTGATAAGACTATGAGAGCATCTTTGGGGGGGCTTTTAGAGGACAAATCCCAGACCTTGGTTGGTGAGGCACCCTTGACTGCCTGGAGCATGGATGGATCTACATGGTCTCCCAAACTTAACTTGTAAACTGTTTTATATATGGGGCTACCAAATAGGATTTTGCCTGAATGTAAGGTTGTATAAAAAATCTGAAAGTTGCAGGTCTAATCTGTCCGTGATTCTACAATGGGAAACTGGCTTCAGGCAGAAAGAAGTGAACTATTTGTGGGGATATTTACCTTTTATCACTTCTCCAGTTACACTATCTTGTAGGTTTCGTCTGCTGAGAACTTAAAAGTAGAGTCTTTGTAATTTCTTTTCCCTGTGGGTGAAGACACGCACACCTTGAGAGTCTGAGTGACTTGATTAATGCATTTGCAGGACTAATCTCTCCTGGACAAGTGACCAGAGAATTTTCCCAAAATATACAATGGAGTCAAGGCCAACCCCAAACTCAGACTGGAGCACAGGGGAAGCATGGAACAGCCAGCTTCTCAGCAACTTCCTCAATTACTCCCAAATGTTCCATTCATTATCACTGTCTTTATATCTGTGGCCAAGGGCTCTCTTTGTGACCCACTCTCTTCTGCAAAACTCTGAAAAAAAGAATGGGGAAAAAAGGGCAGATTCTAGAAGCCTAAGAGGTTAAGTATTATGGATGTGGTACATATATACAATGGTTAACAGGCTGCCTGGGGAGCAGCGGACACTGGCCTTTGTGAAACTGTCCTTAATGATATTTGCAATGGTTTAATCGCTTTCTTTAAAGCAAACATCATCTGTCTGCTGGTTTGCTTCCACTTTTCGAGATGCAGGCTCATTTAACAACTGGCAATCAAACCCGCTCTGGCAGCCACAATGGAAAACTGTCAAGGTTCATTACACTGGAAAAATATGCCATCTTTATTTCCATTCTATTGTTTCCCTAAAGATTAACAATATACATTTTTTTCAATGGCCTGTTTTCATGAAATTTCACTTAGATATATTTCTAAGCCCCTGATCCAGATGGTGCAACTCAAAGTAAAATTCAAAGAGTGCTTCTTGCGCTGCTATTTTAAGGTGTGGCATTACTATTCTGAACATATTTGGGGAAAAATGGCATCAGGCATTTAAGAGAATAAAATAATTTCAGATTGAAGAGTTTATGATGTGGGATAGGGAAATGAACTCTTGCTTTAGACAGTGATTATTGATGATGATTTGTTAGTAGTTTTCATGCTTGCCCCCTTATTTAATTGGTGTGGTAGGTTTCTTATCAAGTCCTCATAGTATATTGAGCTCAATTAATACACTTCTGTAAAAGAAAGCATTAAGAGTTTCCTCTTGTGGTATTTTGGGGGAGCTTGAAAAAGATATAGGGAAACCAAAAAAAGTGATAAGCTAGTGCAATTTTTAAAAATAGTAAAAAAAAACAGATTTTGAGAAAAGGAGATGGTGCTAGTTTTAAAATATGGCTCCCATACATATTTTTAAAAGTTCTCACTTGACAGGTGGGGTCTTTCTGGTATACTTATGTCACCTTTGACCAATAAATATGACTGGAGGGACTTTGCCCTGCTTCCAAAGCTAGATCGTAAAAGGCCATGCAGTTTCCACCTGGTTTCCTTGGGACATCTGCTCTGAGAGAAGCTAGGCACAATTTACCAAGTCCAGCTTCCTGAAACCACCGTGCTTGGAGAAGCCCTGTAGGTGTTCCATCAGCAGGCTGACTCGGCTCCCAGCAGCAGACAAATAAACTGCCACTGATGGGAATGCCCAAGCCTCAGGTACCCAACCCAGGGGAGCCTTCTGACGACTGTTGCCCCCGCTGACATCTGCTTGCAGTCTCAGGAGAAATCCCACACAAGTGCCCAGTGAGCCTCCTATAAACACTTCACCTTCAAAATTGCGAACAAATTAAATGGTTGTAGTTTTACATCACTAGGTTTGAAGGTACTTTGCTAAGCCGAAATAGTAACTGGAACAGGTATCAAGGATGCTCAGGAATGGGCCGAGGTTTTTCCTAAATGTTTGTACAATGAGTTCATTTAGGAAGCTTAGAAAAAAATATTTCCAGCTATAAAAGAACTAAAGCTGGGCAGTTGAATGCTCAAGCACGTGTCAGGAGCTCACCAAGCATTCATTGTTTGTAACTGGGGCACTAAATCCAAAGTTGTTATCGTTTCAGTTAGCCAAGGCTGAGAGGTGAGCCAAAGCTTCCAAAAGCCTGGATTAAATGGTAACTACAATGGAATAATGGGAATTTAGAAGTTGTTTCACTATGCTATTGCTATCTTCCTCCTGTCTGCTGATCTAGCCTGAGTAGGGTGCCTCCCCCATTCCCTCACCTCTACCTGCACCCCATCACACCAAAGCCCAGGTCCTGACACCAGGTGCCTTCTCAATATTTTGCCTGTGCTGTAGTTAGTTGGCAGCCACACCCTCTACCCCAAACCAGAAATCTTAGAGCTAGATAAAGCTGCGGGCAGAACCCTCCGGGACTTGACATAGGGCGAAGATCTTTGATCTCTTTCACACGTGTGACAGCTACTGATTTTATATCAAGAATAATGATGATATACATGCATATACACATATGCATAAACAATATTTGTATATAAAATAATATGTGTACTATTATATAATACATATTATATTATATGAGAATTTCGAAGGGCTCTCAGACTGGTAGACCCCTCGGTCAGCAGGGCAGCTGGGAACAGCCCCAGAAAAGGAAGGGAAAGACGAAGAGTTTGCTGTTTGACTCCCGTAAGCCCACAGTGCCTGAATTTTGTAATCGGTAGGAAATAAAATGATCCTATCATCTGTGTTTTTTAATAATGGGGTGTATTTTAGATGATTATTTGTTTCATACAATCATGTGAATATCTTAACTAATCGGCATTCCACATGCATTTAGCATTTGATTTTCTTCCCAAAAGCAGCATTTGCATGCCCATAAATGCAAATATTTTTGTAAAGTGATGCCCTTTGCATTACATAGCAAAGCACGCTGTTCAAAAAACAAAAGTAAAACAATTTTTGGATTTCTAGTATGTGAAAAGTACGTGGTTACCTTCTTTTCCTATCTTACAAAGAATACCATAGTTTTCCCAAAAGTGTTTTAAAATTATCGAGTAATACATCACTGCCCTTTACTACTAATTTTTTAAATTATCAATAACAAATGTCTTCTGGATAGGGTTTAAGTAGAATCAGTAATTCTGTTACTTTTGAAAAAGCCTATGGAATTAGATCAAATACATGCATACTTAAAGTATTTTTTAATGACTGGGGCAGTAGCTCCATTTATTTGCTATCTTTACCCTCCCACTTAGCTCTGCTGAAATGTGGGAGTTTTTTCTCTCTCTCTTTCTCTCTCTCTCTCACACACACACAGAGCACATTCTAGTTAGGATATTAAATTTGCCCCAGCATTTAATAAAAGCACTATAACTTTAAGAGTCACATAAATGAACAAAGTATCACTGTCTTTATGTACTGGGGACACTTGTTTTCCCTTCTCTCCCATCAGTATCAGAGCATGAAATGGGGGAAAGGCATGGCTTTGCACCTGGCTTCTACGATTGACAGCCCATGTGACATCCTGTTCATTTTTTCCAGTTATTCGTTTCTCTGTCGATGTGATGAGTACTCCATCTGAGGATGCCCTGGTGGGTGGATAATGTGAAACATTACCTTTGCCAATATTGAAGTACCCCAAACCACCAGCGTATTGTTCGGAGAGATCTTAAGGAATCAGCCTCCTGACCTGTGGGAAGCTCTACATTCGGCCCATGAAGACTAGGATTGAGTTCATCTGAGGGAATCTAAAGAGATCGTAACTACAGAGTGGATTTCTTTGGCTTCCGTCGGAAAAAATCATAGACTTAAAAGCCATAACCGCAGTCTCAAACTGATCCTGATATTCCCAAAGCGAGAGGCCATTTCACATTCCCTAAAGTTCTATAACCAAGGATTTAGTGAGAGAAAGATTAGGCCAAAGCCAAGAGCTTATGCCTTTAAGAATCACAAAGTCATTGTAACATACTGCAAATTCCTCTCACTCCATCCCGCTTAATTTATAAAGTGACTTCTTTGATCTGAGTTGATGAATACGGATATGCCAGATGGGCACTGCGGCTGTCCACACGTGTGACAGATGTCACTAACCAGTCAGGCTCCAGTTTCCCACAGACACTAGAGTCAGCCTGGGGTCCTTCTCAACACACCGTTCCATCGATCAGAATTAACCCTTCGGAAAGAGCCCTGCCATCCCAGCTTTGGAGAGAGGAGAAACCGAAGAAAAGTGGTCAGAGCGGTGTCACTCAGTGTAGTTCACCTCCATCTTACTGCTGTTTCTTTTGAATTAGTAAATTTCTTTTGCCGATAAGATAACTGGACATATTATTAAACCTGGTCCGCAGTAGCATTCAGAAGGCCAGTTTATACCTTGAGGCAATTCTCCTTTCCTCTGATAGTTGCTAAGTATAACTTTTAAGAAAAAAAAAAAAACACTGATAGATGATCAAACAACTCACTACTATTATTTCCAATCCATGAGAGAAATCGGACAGGGCTTTCTCCAAATGTATGTGCTGTTTGTTCTCTCTCCCAGGGACCGCCTTGATGCTAATCTCTCAAACCCACATTTCTAACAGTAATGCTTCAGTTATATCTTCCAGGGGAAACCGTCTTATTAGAGATGAAAATAGTGCTTTGATACAGTGTTTCACCCTCTAATTTATTTTTTGTACAATCCATTCTATAAAAATGCACTACTACTATGAGAAGTCATTCCTCTTCACAGACAAGAACGCACTGAAAATATTTCTCAATTATTCTATTCCTCCAAACAAGCTACTTAATTAACAGCAATAACATTAGTCATGTCAGGGGAAAGGTCATTTTGGATTTGAGCTAGGTAATGTCTGTATACACAGGCTGCTGCATTATCATGACATGTTACTTATGTTAGGGGCTTTCTGGCCCAGGTCTAGTGAATTGAACAAAGCAAAGATATTTGTGTCTATATACAAGTCCATTAAATAGCCTTATTCTTGAATGCTTTAAAAATACCAAATATTCTTTTTCCACACCACTTCCATTAAGAGATCTTTTAACTTGAAAATACTGAGGTGGGCAAAAGTAGGTTTACAGTTGTGAGTACACAAAACAGAATTTATTCTTGTATTGTTATTTATTATTGTATTATTTTCCATACAAACAACTGAAAATGTACTTTTGCCCTCCCCTGCACATAATGTAGCTTTTAAAAGTAGGAAAAAATGTTGCCTCCTTTCTTATCCTTCTCCTTGATTATAACAAACCTCAGTGTTCATTATATGTAATACAAATTTCTAAAAATTATTTGGAAGAAAAATTAAATTACTTATGATTCTGTCACCCAGATATAAGTATCATTAATATTTTCAAATTGTATATATTCTAAATATATCGGATTGTTAGTGGCATTATTTTCATTTTACCAAACACTACGGAGACTTCCCTGCAGGTCATCAGGCACGATAGAGCCATTCTAAAGAAGCGTGCGATATGCCATTGCATGGATTGAGTACAACTCATTCAACCAATTTCCTGTGACTGGACCTTAAGTTTATCCCCAATTATTTTTATCATAAATATCCTTGTTAATTCATTATCTATATCCTTTTGACACATTATCTATATTATTTCCTTAAGGCAAATTCTTAGAAAAGAAAATGCTGGGTAAAAGAGTATAGAGATTAAATTTTATGACCCTTAATTGAATTGTACCACAAAACTGTTGAGATCATAAAATCTTGGCACTATATGAAAAAGCGCTACCCATTCACAGAGGTCTGGGAGTGATTTCTGGCACCCCCCACTCCTAGCACTGGCCTGTGGGGGCACTATTTTTGGCTTTGGGATATAGTCACATCTGATTTTGTTTTGTTTTCCTTTCTTTTTTAAAAGAGAGACAATCAAACTGGCTCCAACACTATAAATAATAGAATTAATTTGAACAGTGGTGAAGAGGACAAGGGGGTTCACACGAGTATCCTATCTAAAAACAGTGTAACCAAATGACCAAAATGATGAAAAACAGGTGAGATCTGAGAATGCACAAATACATTGTATGGCCCTCGGAGAGTCACTGCACCTCTCTGTCTTAGTTGATTAATTTGTCAAATATCAATTAAATCTGCCCATAGTGTTTTGAAAATATTAAAGATATAAAGAATAGAAAAGACATCAAAATTACAACTAAATCATAGAACCACCACCACTGAGGACATAAAGTCTAGGTTAAAAGTGGTCTTATAACTAAAGATGTGCAGAAGAGGCCATGTACAGAATGGTGGCAAGGGCAGAGACATGGAGAGCACTATTCCCAGGCCCATGTGGGGCAGTTTGAACTTGGGAGCAATATCTGGGCTATGGAGATTTCTCCTGAGAAGCCTCACACCTGGCCTCCTAGCCCAGGGTTCCAGTGCTGGGAAGAAAAATCCCCATAATTTCTAGCTGTGAAAACCAGCATATATTATAGATGAACCAGTTGGAGTGTTTCTGGAATGACAGGAATTCCTGTTTTAAAAAATATAAAAATATATTTCTATTCACTCTTTTTTTCAAATACAGTTTACTTTCAATTGTTTGGTTTCTTTTTCTTTTTCTTTCTTTTTTTTTTTTTTTTTTTTTTTTTTTTTTTTTTTTTTTTTTTTTTTTTTTTTTTTTTTTTTTTTTTTGGTATTGGTTTCAGGTATACAGCATAGTAGTTAGATAATTATGTACTCACAAAGTGTTTCCTTGATATTTAAAGGGCCCATGCGAGGGCTTAGTTTCTGACAGACTCACTGCCTCTGAGCTCCAGAGCTGGGGTAGCAGCTGGAAAGGTGCCAGGGACATATAGAGAGAAACTGAATTGTCTGGCTCCAGTCTGACAGAAGTGTTTGTAGAAGCCATTGTTCCTTTGTTGAGCCCTCCCCCTCAGGTGCAGGCAGGCACCAAATCTGAGTCTTTATAAACCTAGCTAACACCTTTTGCCTAGCCCTGGTGATTTCCTGAGATCCCACCCAACTTATAGACTTAAGCCTCTTCTGGAGCATTCCCCATACAAATGGCTTGTCTTGGCTTATTCTTCAGACTTTCCTAAAATCTCTCAAAAGTTCACAAACCCCAAACAAGCAACTTTGGCATGCCCCATACCTCTTGCTAAGCAGCCCAAAGCCTAGTACTATCAAATGCCAGCCTCAGTTTACAGCTCAGACTCTCCCAGGCAACTCCAAGTCCAACACTAGTGGCAACCACCTTTACACCACTTTGTAGCTCACAAAAATGGCCCCAGGCAGGGAACAGACAGTGGCTGATCTTGGCTTGACCCACAGCCCCTCCCAAGAGGCCCTAGAACCAAAAAACTGAGTGACCAACTTCAGACCACACCAGAGCACCACCAAACCATATCCACAAATGATACACTCAAAAGCCAAACTTGGCAGGAACCAGAGCCCACTAAAGTGAACCCTTTTCCATATGGTCAGCCCCTGAACAACAGCTCCTCCACTGTAGTCACAGCCAGTTCTCACAGTCAATCAGAAAGTCAGTCCCTCCCACTGACATGCTGGTGGCAATCAAGGCTCAACTGCAGCAAGAGAGTGCACACAATTCACACAAGGAACACACCTGAAGCACCATGGAGACTGTTCCATTGGGCCCCAGGGATCACCAACTACTTAAGGCCACTCTACCAAGGTCAGGAGATGTAGCAACTTTACCTAATATAGCCATACCTTAGTACTTGTCAGCCTCAGAACTCGTCAAACCCTGTAAGCAGAACATTTTGACAAGAAAAAAATGTTTTAGCACTCAGCGCTTGCTTGAGACTTGTAGCACTTTCTAGAACTTGTATGAGTCATGACACCATCCTGCAAGAGAAAATGTGTCATCATTCAGCACTTGTCAGTTTTCATAGCTGTCATGAGTTCTAAAATGAATTAATGACAAGTGCCGAGTTACCACTGTACACAGAAACAAACACAAGAAGGCAGCCAAAATGCAGAGACAAAAAACATGTCCCAGATGAAAATAAAACTCCAGAAAAACTAAACAAAATGGAGGAAACCAATCTATCAGAAGCAGAGTTTGAAACACTAGTTATGAGGATATTTAATAATCTTAGTAATAACTTTAACAAAGAGATGAAATAAAATTAAAATAGAGATAAGAAACATGAAAAAGAACAGTCAGAAATGAAGAATAGAATAACTGAAATGAAGAATACATTAGAGAGAATTGATAATACATTAGATGAAGCAGGGGACTGAATCAGCAATTTGGAAGATAAGGTAGTAGAGATTACCCAACCAGAACAACAAAATGCAAAAAGAATTCAAAAGAATGAGGACAGTTTAAGGGGACTCTGGGACAGCTTTGAGTGTACCAACATTCACATCACAGGATACCAGACAAAGAAGAGAGGGAGAAAGGAATTGAAAACCTATTTGAAGAAATCATGACAGAAACCCTAGCTAACCTGGTGAAGGAAATAGACATACAAGCCAAGGAAGCACAAGGTTCCAAATAAAATAAACTCAAAATGGCCCACACTGAGATCCATCATAATTAAAATGCCAAAGGTTAAAGACAGAGATGGAATCTTAGAAGCATCAAGAGAAGACTTGTAATTATCTACAAGGGAGCTGCCATAAGACTATCAGCTAATTTCTCAACAGAAACTTTGCAGAACAAAAGGGACTGGTACAAAACATTCAAAGTGATGAAAAGCAAGGATGAACAACCAAGAATATACTCAGAAAACTTACATTCAGAATCAAAGAACAGATAAGTAACTTTCCAGACACTCCTCCTCCAAAAAGCTAAGGGAGTTCATCACCAAGCCAGTATTGTAAGAAATATTAAAGGGATTTCTTTAAAAAGGAGATAAAGATATGAATAATAAAGTGGTAATAACTATATATCTATCAACAATTACTTTAACTGTAAATAGATTAGATGCTGTAATCAAGACATAGGGAGGCTGAGTGGATAAGAGAACAAGCCTCTTGCTGTGCTATCTATAAGAGACTCACTTCAACTCAAAGACACACAGATATTGAAAGTAAAGGGATAAAAAAAGATATTTCATGAAAATGAAAACAAAACAAAACAAAAAAGGCTGGGGTAGCAATACTTATAGCAAACAAAACATACTTTAAAACAGGGCTAAACAAGACACAAAGAAGAACCCAGCAATGCCACTCCTTGGTATTTATTTGAAGATACCCAAAACACTGATTTCAAAACACATATGCATCCATATGTTCACTGCAGCATTATTTACAATAGCCAAGATATGGAAGCAATGTTAGCATCTATCAATAGATGCATGGATAAAGAAGAAGTGGTGTTTATACACAGTGGAATATGACTCAGCCATAAAGGAGGGTGAAATCTTACCATCTGCAACCACATGGATGGACTTAGAGGGTATCAGGCTGAGTTAAATCAGAGAAAGACAAAGCCACTTATATGTGGAATCTAAAAGTCAATAAACAAACAAAACAGAAACAAACTCACAGATACAGAGAATATATTGATGGTTGTCAGAAGGAAGAGGGTAGAGGAATGGGTAAAAAAAAGGAAGGGATTAAGAAGTAAAAAATGGTAGTTAAAAAAGTCATAAGGATGTAAGTATAGCATAGGAAACATAGCCAATATTGTAACAACTATGTATGGTGTCAGACGGGTACTAGATTCATTAGGGTGATCACTCTGTAAGTTATATAAATATCTAATCACTATGTTGTACACCTGAAACTAATATTATATGTCAATTGTAATTGAAAAATTTAAAAATCTACTTAAAAAAAAAAACAAAATAAACAAGCACATAAAAGAATGAAAAGAAAAGTGCTTTGGAAAATACAAAATCTCTTTGAATGATATTTAAGTCATTGTTCCAGAGAGGGTATTGTTTTGTGTTAAAACTAATAAAGTTAGGGCCCTGGCTGGTGTAGCTCAGTGGATTGAGCACAGGCCTGTGACCCAAAGCATCACTGGTAAAAATAATTATAAAGTTAGTAGATAAATATGTATAAAATAATAGAAAGTTTGACAGTTTGAAATCAACCTCATGTTCAGGAAATCTAAAATTTGCCAAAAAGATCCAACAAAATATTACAGACTTCAAGAGTTCAGGCCCCTCAATGCTTAATCAAATAAACTGAAAAGCTCCAACATGTAGAAAAATCAGCAAACATTCCATATCTAGCTAATGTTTTATATATTTTTGTTTACTTTTAATGTTCTTATCGACTTGTTTTTAAAGATTTTTTTAATTTATTTTTTAGAAAGGGTAAGGGGAGGGAGAAAGAAAGGGAGAGAAACATCAATGTATGGTTGCATCTCGCACGCCCCTTACTGGGGACCTGGCCTGCAACCCAGGTATGTTCCCTGACTGGGAATCCAACCAGCAACCTTTTGGTTCACAGCCCGCACTCAATCCACTGAGCTATACCAGCAAGGGCCCCTGGGTCATTTTTTATTTAGTTAAGCAAAATCACTCTGGTCTAGATTCTGTCCAGCCATGCGGTTGCTTCATTGGTCACCCAGTGTACTGGGTACCTGTTATTTTTCCAGAATAGCAGCTGCACAAAAAGGAGGGGGTGAGGCATTCTGTCCACCTTAGTAACTGAACAATGCAAAACCTTCAGTGTTCAGGGGTCCTGAGCTTTTGGAGGGTAATTAACATTAAGAATTTTAAAAGTAACAGCAGCACAATTCATTTCATAAAATTCTCACCTGAAAAAACGTACCCAGGAAGGCATTCTGCACCGCCCCCCGCCACTTCCCACTTCCCTCCCGTATCATTCATTGTCTCCGGAGTCTCTACAGCCCTAGACACGCTTCTTTGACAGACACTACTCCGCTCCCTTCCTGGCTCTGCTACCTGATTCTTTTCTCCCATATGTTCCTCCCTGCACTGCCCAGCCTTTAAGCTATCTCTTCACAGTACAGAGATTTTGGCTTCAATGCCTCAATAAAATAATGGAAAATTTCATTCAAGTTAAAAATGTCGTCAACTGGAGAACTGAAATTCCTGATACTCCAGTGATACTGGAACCCTCTGAGTCACAGGAAGCCTGACACTAGGAATGAAACAAGCCTTTTTGTTTATTTGTTTGTTTCAACTGTAAAAACTCCTGCCCCTCTCTCATCTTTATCTTCCCTCTGACAAGAAGACCATGTTGAAGGCAAATGTTTGCTTGTAAAGAATACGCTAGCCTCCTGGTAGCAGAACCTTGACCCTCTGAGTGCTATCAGCAGCAGCAGACATAGTCCACCTTCCCCACCCCAGATTTCTCAGGGGCCGCTGGTGGGAATGCAAATTTTGAAGTTGGTGAGTTAGGTTGTTTTTGGATTTTTAAGACCAACTTACATGAGTGAAGGGGAATCAATGTCATCTGACAAGTTTATTTCATGCCTATTCCCTAACCCTTCTAATAGTAACAATAATATCAACAAACATTTAATGAAAATGCCTTATATTCCAGACACCATTCTAAGCCCATTTTATCAGCTTAGAAAGCTGAAAGACTTATTCTGTCATCAGAAAGACTTATTCTGTGATAATGGATACTTTACATTAATTGATTCTGATTTCATTAGTATCAAGAATGAATTTGTCAAGTTTTCCCTTCATGCCCAGCATACCTAAGAAAAATCATATTTCCTTATTCACCAAATAACAATATATAAAGAAGACAATAAGTCAATATTAAAATTAGATGTTTAAGAACCTCTAACATTTATGACTAAATGCCCAGCCTTTGTATACACATTACCTCACTTAACCCTCCTGGCAACTGCAGAAGTGGATGTCAGAGCAGCCTACGAAACTGTGACACCGTTGTTCTTTCTAGTAACTGTACTTGCTTCTCCGAAACACACACACACGCGCGAAGATTAAACATTACCGAGAATCTGTGTCACATTATTATCCTATTAACACCATTAACAGTTTCCTCCTCAGTAGTCAACAAAAGAAGAACCTCTGCCTTAGAGTAGTAATAAAATTACCGGTGATGCAGTAACCAAAAATGAGTTCAGAACAGATCATTTTTTTTAATTGAACTGACAACACCACAATTAAGAGGACATGGTTTCTGACATGACAAATGAAGAACTTTCTAATGAGAAAATTTACCTTACTGTGTTAAGAATAAAATCATGATTTCATTGGGATGGGACAATGCCATTGTCTTCTTTTGAGAAGGCTACCCTGACAGGATTACTGTGTTACGGCCCAAAAGGAAGTCAAAGCTAATGTGTGACCTACGAGGTCTGTCCAGAAGGTATCTAGCCATGTAATATGAAAAATAGAGACATTTATTGAAGAAGATAAAAGACACAAGAAACATTGTACATAGGACAATGCCACCTCAGTCCTTTTCAAAGTAGTCACTTTGGGACCTCACATAGTTCTCCCAATTGCCATCAGCTGCCCCATCATAATTTCCTGAATCTCATTGACTGTCTGAAATTTCTTCCCTTTCAAAGATGATTTTAGTTTTGGGAAAAGGCAGAAGTCACAGGGTACCAAATCTGGGCTGTAAGGGGGCTGAGTCACCTTGTTGATTTAATGTTTCACCAAAAACTCTGCACGAGATATAATGAATGAGCAGGCATGTTGTCGTGATGAAGCTGCCAATCACCAGTTACCCATAGCTATAGCCTTCTGAATCATCCCAATAGTTTCTGCAGAAGAATGTTCAAACTTAATGGCAAAATTTAATGCAGATTCATTGCTCTACTCACTCAGTCATTTGGAATGTGACAGCCACACACATGCTCACTTAACTGCATCTATCGCTAGTGCAGTGAAGTCATCATTGTTCACACACATGCATTCCAGCTCAATCTCCTTGCCTGCCAGGTTATGTCAATGTTGTGCAAACTATTCTTGTTATATGAACAATGGCTGGACTTTTTCCAGGGAGCCCTTGTATATTCTCCAACCCTTCACTTTTTCTATAATAAGTGTAGGGTATGGGCTAAAAGAGCTAGCAAAAGACAAAGTGGTCTATCCATCTTCTACCTTAATATTCAAATCTTTGGCTCAACAGCAGCACACCTTCCCCTTTTCCTAGTTCCATAATAATCACGGGGCATATTCCACTGATGTCTAAAAAACCCCACTTTCCTACATCTATACACTTCCCAGTGTGAGCCCTTTCCCAACTTTCTAACCTGACATTTTCTCACACAAAGCCCCTGAGTAAGACCTCTCTCTCACATACACACCCCCCACACACAGAATGAATGACTGTCTGTGCTATTCTCCTTTGCCCTCAGTTTTCTGTGTCTCCCAGAGGACACAGTGGTGCGTGGTTCCCCTCCCATCATGATATAACCACGAGAAGCTCCTAGCCATCAATAGTATTGTCCTATCTCATGTTCACTTCCTACAGTGTTTGTACAATCCCCTAATCCTAGAAATGGACACAACATTCTCTTTCTCTGTCTCCATCTCCCTCATTCTATCCACCTCACTCTATCCATTTTGGAGTCTCTGCCATCCCTGACATGCTCCAGTGTTCTAGTAGATTGTTGCACTAGTTCTATCAAGCACTCTGCTAGAGTTGGGTGACACAAGTGGGAGTGGGAGGGGCCACCAGTCCCATGGACCCTGAGTTAGACCCAATCTTCAGAATGTGTTGAAGAGACTGTCATGGGAAACAGAATCAAAAGACTTGTTGGGGCTCCTGTAGATTACATCTATTGCTTTTCGCTTATCTCTGTGACCTGTCATTCTGTCATAGGAGGAAATTGAATTAGCCCACACAATTTTCTCTTTACAATACCATGCTGGTTGCAACCCAGTTCCTCAGGCTTCACTGAGAGATGAAAAATTGATTTCCAGATGTTGTGTTTTGGTGTCTTCCTAGGCACTGAAGGTGACTGCTGATAGGATGCAGGTAGAATTCACTTGATACAGTGGCTGTTTCTCTGAGAACTCATGCAAATTAAATTTTATACAAATTAGATTTTACTTCCTGGTTGCTTTTTTTAGATAGTTGATTTCAGACAGAGCCTTAATGATCTGTAACTCTTAATGTTTGAGTTGTAATGTTATCCTCCTTAAATCATCAGGCACTTAGGCCCTTTGTTAATGAGATCTAAAAACATAAATAAATTCATTGGGTGAGCTAAAACAAATAAAAAATGTTAACAGGTATTATGCTGTCAACCATTTATTTTAGTTTATATAATGAAGACACTGCCCCTTCTAATATTAATAACTACCTTTGTGGAACATATTATAAACCAAAGGTCTTGCTAAGTGCTTTATGTGCATTTTTCTCATTTAATCTGTCTAATAACTTTTTAGACCAGAGCAATTAGCTCCATTTTTAGGTGATGTCATTGAAACCCAAATAATATATAACTTGGCCAAATTTACTCAGACATATGTGGCAAAGACAGGATTGGAAACCTGCACACATGGACATAGGTTATTATTTCCCTTTGAACACATAATGTAGCCTACTACACAAACTCCTTTTTATCTGTGTACTCTCTGAACAGCATGCCTTGGAGATCTATCCAGACCAGCACCTGAAGAGTGGCCACATTGTCCCCAGCCCCAAGGTATCTATAATACTTTCTTGAATGAATGCACCACACTTTACCATTCCCTTAATGACAGATACCATGTTTCCCCAACCTTTTGCTATTAAAAATAAAAGATGACATAAACTTTCACATATCATTTCACATAATGTGAAGAATAACTTCCAAGCATGGAACTTGTCAAAATGGTATATGCATTTGAAATTTTATAATTTGTATAGTGATTTCTAAATCGATTTCCATAGGAGTTCCATAGATGTATGCTTCCTGTGGCATTGTGTGAAGAAGTCTTTTCTCTCATGCTCTGACCAACAATGTATAACATCAAATTTTGAATTTCTGCCAATTTGACTGGTAGGAAAAATAAACAATACTATCTCAAGGTAGTTTTAATTTTCATTTCTTTTATTAAGAGTGGGACTGGGAAATTTCCCTTTGTTTAAGATTTTTTGTATTTCTTTGTTAGTGGCTATTTGTTTATATTCTCTATCAGTTTTTCTATTGGGTTGAAGGATTTTCCTGCATGATTTCTAGATATGTTTTTCATATGAGGGAGCTTAGAGCTTTGTCTGTTAGATGAGTTGCAGGTTCTCCCCATTTATTATTGTTTTTTTGATATTTTCTCCCACGGAGAAGATTGTTGTTTTCATATGGTTATAATTAACTTTTTCATTAATGATTAATGAAAATTAATCAACTTTAAGAAATAACTTAAAAAATCTTTCTACTCCAAGGTTATAAAGGAATTTGCCCATATTTTCTTGTCAGACTTTGGTGATTTTATTGTTTACATTGGTTTGCAATTTATACTGGTATGTGGCTTGAGATACCACTCCAACTCTAATTTTGTGTTTGTTTTAAACTGCTACCCTCTTTATTAAATTATCTCCTCTTTCCTCATTGAGGTAATGCCTTTTTCATACACCGAATTTCATATACATTTGGATCTACTGTCTGTAATTTCCCATTCTTTTCTTGAAATCTGTTCATCAAATTCATATGCCTGCAACACACTCAATTCCTTATTGCTACACACCTTCATTGATCTTTTTGGTGTGCCTACATTTTCAAATTTGTTTATTTTTGTATATAAACTTTAAAATAAAAATGTCTGATTTTACAAACTTGCTATTTTTAATGATATCATGTTACATATATAAGTTGACTTAGTAGCAGTTGCCATCTTTATAATATTGTATTATGTTATCCAAGCATGATGGATTGTTCTTCCATAAGTTTCAGACTTTCTTTGTGATTTTCAGCAGTGATGGAAAGTTTCTTCACAGGGGTTCTACAAAATAAAGTGTTTATTGTGGCATATTTCCAATTTTTTGTATGTTGTTATTTTAAGTTGATGTTTTTCTACCATTATATCTTCTAACCAGCTGTATCATGAAAGTTATTGATTTTCTAAAACTAATTTCATATACCATTTTACTAAATTTTGCTTATAGTAATTATTCATGAATCAAGCTTTGAGCCACGATTAATATATTTTATCATACTGGAAAACTGTCCATGCATTTTTATTTTAAATGGTGTGTGTCTTTTTAATCAAGACCAATGTTGAATTTTGGCCATTTTTCATTTCAGTATCTGTGGAGATATATATTTTTTACCTTTATATGAGTACAATGACATATCAAAACACTCCTCTGTATTGTTCCAATAAATCTCACCTCATTGAAAAGTATCAGTGTGTTAATAGGTGCTCCCTCTGTTCAGTCACAGTTTTTGTAAGATTGCGGCCAACAAGAGCTACAGGTTAGCACGTGAAGGTGGGATCCCACCTGCACAGTGTGCATGTTTGCTGGCACCTCTGAGACCTGCCGCCACTCGGTCCCCCTGCAACTCTTCACATCTTCCTTCTCCCTCTTTCAGGCAGCTTGGGCTCCATCTCAGTTTACACCTTCTTCAGACATATGAAAAAGTCTATGGAGTTCAGAAAATGCCAAGGAAAAGTAGGTTAACTTTTTTCTTTATTCTTCTTATGTTTAAGTGATTTCTAAGAGAGGAAGAAAAATGCTGTCATACTCAGCTACCTTCAAAACAAATGTCCTCGAGGTTTACTTCTTACATTTAGAACAAATATGTTTTTTTAATGTCCCATAATAAGTTATATGTGGAATCATTGTTGTTATTCATAAATTCATTTAATCCCTTCTATTCTGGAATGCCCTTAGTTACAATCTGTAGGTAGCTGCAACCAAAACAATCAGCATTATTCAAATCTAGCAATTTTCTAAACAAATTTTAAAAAGTATGTTTACGACTATACATGCTGAGTTATACAGTAATCCCTGTAAATGTTTTCATTATAAAATATTTAAACAATAGAAAGCAAAAAATAAAAAGTGAAATTGCCCTTCTTATCTTATCTGCCACATTTACTTTCCTCCCCAGAGCCAATATTCTTAACAATACGTTGAATATTTTATGAGACTCTATTCTTTGTGCTTCTATACATTTGTATCATATATGTTTTACCAGATACGGGGCCAGATGAATATTGTTTTGTATGCACTATTGTATGCCTCTGTATATCTGTGGGATAGAGGCCTTGAAAGGGGATTCGGAGAACAAAAGACATACACAGCTAAAAACTGTTACAGATATTGTCTATTGCTACCCAGAAGAGCCAGGATAATTAAACTTCCTGTCATAAAAATAGTCATTTTCCCATTGTTGACATAATTGGATATCTTAAATTTGTTTATTCTATGTTATGTTATTGTAGTTTGTATTTCCCCTTATTATTGAACCTGGATGCATTTTTTCAAATCTGTTGACCATTTATATTTCTTCACTAGATAGTCTTCTACATCTTTTGTCCATTTTTCAAGTTTTTATAGATTTACAGGAACTTTATAAATGCACTGGAGATTAATCATTTATCTATTACATATGTCATGAATTATTCTTCCTGGTCCATCACTCAGTTTTTCACCTAACATTCATGACACTAAAAGTTTCCCTTTTCATAAAATCAACTCTTTATGTTTTGGCTCCTGGATTTAATATGTCTATTTTTTTTTATTATTTAACTAAGAGAACCAAATACAAGTATATCTGGTAAATTCTTTTGCCAAAATTCTCTGCATCAGGCCTTGCCTTCCTGGCTTTGAGGATCGGGGACAATGAATTAAAGCCTTGATATCTCAGAATTCCTGAGGTGATGAGAGCATTTTTACCCACAAGCCCTTTGTTGTTATTGAAAATCTTGTTCAAGTGCTTCAAACTTCCATTCATGTACATTTCTCCCCTCCTTACAGTTCTCAATTTTGGCTTCTCCTTTACTGACTAAAGATTGTGTTGGGGTCATTACACAGACTACAAACCTTCAGTGTTCAAAGTCAGGGAGAACTGGATAGGAAAGCTAACCCTGGTATATTCTGGGAGAGAGAATTTTTTTCTTTTCTTTTTTTTTTTTAAACAGAAATTATCATCTCTAAATGTGTGTGGTGTTGGAAGGGAAATGGCATGTGGGTTAATAACAGAAGATGTTAAGTGAATTACAATTATATTTTAGTCAATCCAAATTTTCCTTCAGTCTTTGTTTTCTATTAACGTGTCTTCATTGGTTTTTTAATCTCCTTTTACCAAAAAGCACATTGTTTCCAGCTTGTATTTTCCAATCCGGTTTCCCTAAAACCAGTCAGTTTTTCGGTGGCCACTTTGGAGACTTGGCCTGTCATTTCCCTTTTGATACCCTCCCATAGGTCAAAGCTAACACCCAAATGAGGTGACCACATCATGGTAACAGGATGGCTCATTGTCTCTTCTCCTCAGTGGAGAATATCTCTGCTAAGTGTGCCTGTGGCCCAGGTCTTTATGTTTAAAGAAAACAACACTCCTGAAGCCCTTCATTGTTAACAGTGCTCTTTCTTTTATCGCTAGTCGTGTGCTGCGGTGTTTTCTTATGCTCTGCTGTGTGTATCACCAGTCCATAAACAAAGCAGACACCAGGATGCATGCAAGTGTTTAGTGCTGCTTCCCCTCCCTCAGGCAATGCCCACGGTCAAGGTAACAAATCTTAGTTTGTGAGTTGGGAAAAAATGCTGGGTTTGCTTGTCATCAGTTTTTTCTTCCTATCTTTTTGCCTCCCATTAACTTTTGCAACTTAGTAAGCCAAGCCCTTCATCAAGAAATGTGCACCTAAACTAGACCCTTGGTTCTAAATGTTAAGTAACTGTCTTTAAGTCTGAAGAAATGCTCTAAAGTTCTTTCTGCATTGAAACTGAGAGACCCCTGAGATAGAAGTCAGAGCAAGGCCTCCAGAGACATAAATGTATAGCTGAGGCTGGTGAGCCCATGATGTGCACCAGTTCTCTCCTCCCTTCCACTCCCCCTGCACCTGCCAGGTGCCCTCCAGTGAGACCATCGTGGAGGAAGAAGGAAGCCGTATATTGAAAAGCTCGAGTCATACTACCTGGGCCAGAATCCCAGTCCAGATTCTTATTATGCCTCAACTCCCAGTTTTGACATGAGCGCCTAAAGTAGCAAGGCACTTAGTAGTAATCGAGTGTGGCCAGAATAAAAAAATTTAAAATTTTTTTAAAAAGTAGCAATAACAGTCACAGTATTCATTATAATACACTTCAAAAGGATAAAAGTGAAGTGACTTGGGGGACTGGAGAAACTCTTTTCATTAATGATATTTATCTGGTCTCAGCTCAAAGGTCACTCATTTCCTCAGAAAATAATAGTGGAATACCAGTGTATGGATTTCCTGTTGTTGCTGTAATAAATTATCAAAAACACTGTGGCATAAAACAAACAATGTACAAACAATTTTACAGTTTGGGAGGTCAGAACTCCAAAATGGGTCCCATTAGGCTACATTCAAGATGTCGTCAGGGCCCTGTTCCTGTTAGTAGCTGTAGGGAAAAACCTGTTTCCTTGTCTTTCGTGCTTCTAGAGGCTTCCTGAATCTTTGGCTCTTTGCTCCCTGCTTCCATCTTCAGAACCACCTCTTCCAATCTCTCTCTGACTCCAGTTTTCTGCTTCTCTCTTCCATAGTTAAAGTACCCTTGTGATTCCATTGTGTCTATCCTGAAAATCCAAGATAATCTCTTTAAGATCAACTGATGAACAATCTTAATTCCATCTGTGACCCTAATTCTGCTGACCATATAATACATTCACAGGTTCCAAATATTACGGCATTTTTGAGGGTCCAGTATTCTACCTCTCACAGTCAGCACTGTTTCTAGGAATGTATAAGGAAAAATTAAGACATTAACAAAGAACCAAAGCATGAAAACAGAAAAAAATGCACTGATGTTTGTGATTTTCCCCGAATGATGAACTCAGAAAGGAAGGTACTTGTGTCCCATATTTGAAGGTCCCAAGGAATTAAGGAGTTGAGAGAGACTATATATATAGTCTATATACAGACTATAGACTACACACACACACACACACACACACATTTTTTTTACCCCCTTCGCATTCAGGTTTGCTGAGAAAGCAACCATGGAGTTAATCAAAGGTATGTGCCAGTTCACAACAAGACATATGGAGGAAGGGATTTAAAAAAAACACAGCTTAGTACTGGAGCTGAAGAGAAGGCACAAGAGTGATGCTTAAGCTCTAACTGGCCATCCTACCCCAGGCTCATGTGAAGAACCACTTTGAAAGTCTAGGCTTTTACTATATATTAAATCATTTTACTGTGTTTGAATGAGTCACACATCACTTTTTGGGCCTCACATCACCTTATATGAAGTTATTAAATAAATCTATATTTCTTCTTTTATTATTTCCTATTGACTTATATGGGTAATGAGACTCAAAGCTGACAGGTGAGATCCAATCTGTTCTCACCTCTCCACTTCCAATGCTGCCCAAGTCCAAGTCCCCACTCTTGCCTGAGCTGGTAAAATAGCCTCCCATCTGGTCTCCTTGATGTCCATTTTTGTCCCAATATAGTTCGTTCTCTCCACAGAAACTAAATGATCTAAAAAGTTTATTAGCCAGATACCATCATTTCCCTGTTGAAAGCATTCTCATATTTTCTCAATGGAAGAATAAAAATGGACTCTGGCCCTAGCTGATGTGGCTCAGCTGGTTGGAGCATCATCCTATACCAAAAGACTGCGGGTTTGATTCCTGGTCAGGGCATGCACCTAGGTTGTGGGTTTGAGCTCCACTCCAGGTGCGTATGGGAGGCAACCAATCAAAGCTTCTCTCTCTGATCAATGTTTCTCTCTTTCCCTTCCTCTCTCCCTTCCCCTCTATCTAAAAAAGCAATGAATAAAATGTCCTCTGGTGAGCATTAAAGGAAAATGGACTCTGACCACTGTCTCAAACAGGCCCTATGTGAGCTGGTTTTTTATGTTGCTCCCCCACATTCATTGTGTTCCAGTGAATGGTTGGGTCCACATGGTTTCTATCTGTCCTTTGATCACACCAAGCTCAGGCCCTTGCACTGACTGTACCCTCTGCCTGGAAAACCTGTCCCATGGTCTCCACATGGCTGATGCCTGCATATCTAGCTGCTGTCAGGTCAAAGTTCACCTCAGAGTGACGTGTACTGGTCACTTACTCTAAGTAGCCTCCAGCCACACCTCCAGCACTGTCAAACTTATCTTACTCTTATTGGCTTTGCATCACTTGTATTCATCTGAAAGCATGTTGTTTGTGTGTCAACTTACTGGTTTCTGGTCTATGCCTCCTACTCCCAACCTCCTCCCCATAAGGACCATTTTTGATTAAGTAGGAATCAAATCTGCCTTATTTGTGGCTGTAGCTCCAGATGCCAGAATAAAGCTTTGTACATAGTGGACACTTCATAAATTTTTTGAATACTTTTTAACACATAAATTGATGGGGTATATTCATTTCACAAAAGAATTTTCACCAGAATAGTAATCTAAATAGTAAACAGATACATTTATAATAGCATTTTATTTATACTTTGTACCTCAGTTTCCTCCTCATCTATAAAGTGAGTGTTGGATTAGATGGCAAATAAGGCTATTCTAAGTAATTACAGTTCCATGATTGTGACTCAAATAGAAAAGATTAAAGCTAATTTTCAGAAGGACAGTTACTAAAGAAAGTGGTGTCCACCCCTATAATTTAAAAAATGATTCATTCCTCTCTGATTCATCCAGAGTGGAAAGTAACTCTTAACTCTTTAGTTGCTGTTTCTTTCATTAGCAAAACTCTCCTACAGCCAGAAACTATGAACCATTGTCAGATCGACTGTCTAGCTACACAAATAAATACAGATTTTTTCACAGGACCAAAGGTTAAGTCAGAGATCTACAGAACACAGAAAAGATTTTACTTCTCTTTACTTGTTTGTCACCCCACTTTCTACCTATGAATACTTAGGTCATCGAGTCTCTGGATCACTGAACTTTTGGTATCCATTTCATTCCCTTGCAATGGAACCCACCCGGGCTCATTCTCCTCTTTTCTCAGCCCAGTAACACTGGCCTCCCTGATATTTTGTAGAAAGACCAAGCTGCTCCTCACTCCAGGTTTTACACTTGTTTTTCTCCTTCTCTCTGGAATGTCCTTTCCCTAGCTGGTCCTCATGGCTTTCTCCATCACCTCCTTCAGCTCTTTACTCAATGTCACTTCCTCAATGACACCTTCCCAGACACCTTATCTAAATTGCAAGCATATCCCCAACTCACACCCTGCCTCCTTGCTTACATCTTTTTGCTCCTGTGCAAAACCACTAAGGAACACACTGCACCTTTACTTTCTTACTCCTACCTGAATGTAAGCTCTAGGAGGAAGACATTTTTGTTTCTTTCCCAACACAGACGCTGTCACGGATCAATAGCACACAGTATTTTGTGACTTCCTGGTCTTTCTATATCTGTGTCTCTCTACACACAGTTTAACAGGCCTGGCAGTGGCACCTGTCTCTACTTATAATTCATTCTATTACCTCCAGTTGAAGTTTTTCACAACAGAACTAATCCCAAGTGTTTGAGAAGGATGATTCCACACTTAGCCCCTCCCTGCCCATCTCCAGGAGCCCCCATCAGTTCCAGATATGATCCTTGAGCACCTGCCATGAGGTTAAAACCACAGGTAGCTCCCTTAACCCACCTTGTTCTCTGCCATCTCATGACTGTAAGACAGTCTACTAGGGTATGATGGGACATATCTGAGGACCCTGGGGACAACGATTTATAATATTATATCTTCAGTGTCTGACACATAGTAAGAGGTCAACACACATTTCTGAGAAAGATTGCAGGTCTTGGACTTCTTGGTACAGGAATTTGCACAAAAGTAACCATGAAGAGTCACTGTGTAAACTAGTCTTCTATTATTAGAAAGTATTTTATCTTAAAAAAAAAAAGTCCCCACAAAGTCTGAAGCAATTGGGAAATACAATAAGAGAGAACAAAGGAACCCTTCCCACCACATGTATTTCAGTCCAAATCAGGGCTATAAATGGCATAACTTAGACAATGGCCTTCAAGAGGGCAGAACCTCAACAGACACCGTGCCTGCAGTGTGGAACTAAGCAGGAATAAAATTTCAGCATTAGGACAGTTTGGTGGCTTGCAGAACAGGAAGGGGCAGACTACTGTCAGAAGCCCTAAAAGAAACAGAGTCTGAATCCACAGTCCAAGAGAATGACTGCCCATCCCTTGGCCAGTAGAAAATTTCATTAAGAAATAATTACAGAAATAATAGACACATACACACACTTTATACAATGGAACTCAGAACATTCTGAGTGCTTACAAAATTCATTAACTTGAGTACCAACCATCAACTATTCCCTAAGTAAAGCAATTAGCTAGTACTAATGCTCACTTTAAATATTAGAAACTGTGAAATTTTCACATAAGAACAAGAAGGGAAAGCAATGATAGGAGATGCAAAATTTTCAAAACAGATTAAATTTGTGAGTTTACCAGTCAATAATTCTATTTTTTCTTTCTTTTTTTTTTTCCTGAGTCATATACCTTTTGAAGATCTCATGGAAATTTTGGATCATTTCTGGTCAAAAGATGCCCATGATGCCACATTTTCTATACTTTAGTGATTTAGAGGATGAACAAAGCCTATCATTGCCTTTGCACTTCCCAGTGAATAGGATCTAGCAGTCCTGGGGTCATGTGCCTTCGATTAACCTAGCAAGAGAAGGCTCCACAAAGACTCCATTCCAGTGTCCTTCCTTACTTTCTCTTCCACTAATAACTTAATGTCACTGCCTGATATGCTTGGTTTGTACAATACCACAAAGGGAAATATCATATCTGCAAAGTGTTGCATAAGATATTATTCCACTGTTATTTTAATTACTGTGCTCTGTAGTTTAAGCTCCTTACATAATGGTATACCTGGCTAATTTCTAGAAGGGAGAGCAGTGTCTCTATTTTTTTTTAACTTGCTTTGTGTAACATTGCATGACCCATACCCACCTATGATCCACTTGTCACAGCTAAAATTTCAGGAGAGAGTGAGGGCTTAGAAGATAAAAAGGGACATGGGGCGGGGGGAGTTAAGTGTCTGATCCTAGAGACTAGAGTGAGCCTGTGACATTTCTTGCATTTGGACCCAATTAAACACGTCACTTAGTTATATCAGAGCAAGGGAGAGAGAACAGAAGAGAACAGATTTTGATGTTCCATGCCACTGTGTTGATGGCGAGGACACTACTTTAGGAGTCTCTGAGCTGGTTCTAAAGGACAAGTGATGCCCAAATGTCATCAGGATGATGGTTGACAAAGCCTGCAATCAGTCAGCCACAAACAAAATAAATGGCCTGTCAAGAAAATTGAGCTTCCTTAGGGAAGAAGAGATTTTCTAAAAAGGAAACAAATCTCATTTTGGATCAAATAATCTAAACTGACTGGCTGGCTTCAGTAAACTGGCGAGCTGCGAGGTCCTCACTTTTATCGTAGTGAATTGGGGCATGATTTTGTGGTGTCTGAGTAGGTCAGACAAAAAGACTGAAGCTTATGACTTGGCTGGTGCAGTTCAGTGGATTGAGTGCCAGCCTGTGAACCAAAAGGTCACCAGTTTGATACCAAGTCAGGGCACATGCCTAGGTTGCAGGTCAGGTCCTCAGTAGGGGGTACATGAGAGGCAACCATACATTGATATTTCTCTCCCTCTCTTTCTCCTTCTTTTTCACTCTCTCTAAAAATAAATAAACAAAATATTTTTAAAAATACTGAAGCTTTTGGTTTCTTTGTTTTCAATTTATATTAAGCACAAAAATTCTCTTCTCAAAAAAGACACTTGGTATTGAGTTATACACCAACCATTGCTATTTTCTTGGTTTCAACCATAACTCAATTTCTCCAAATGACCCATTTTTAACTAAATATTGACTTTTTGATTCTCATAATGCTGGATTAGGTATATTCAGATACAGGCAATAGTGTGCCAGTAAATTAGATTGGAGGGAGGGAGGGAGGGAGGGAGGGAGGGAGGGAGGAAAAGGGACAGGAAGGAAGGAAGAAAAGGAGGGAGGAGAAAAGAAAGCCCCAATAAATCCCATTTGCTGATTTCTGTGATATACATGTTCTGGTACTTGGTATGGTCAATTTCAAGTGACTGAATTAGGACTTGGGAAGACATGCACAAAATTAACTGTTTTGAGGTAATAGGAGTCAATTCTGTGAATGGGAGAAATAATTACTACAGCAACAAAAGCAAACTTACATGTATAGTGTTTCAGAGCTCACAAAGTACTTTTCTCACACATGTGTTCATTCAATTCTCACAGCTTTCGGAACTTCAGAGAGTGTCAGTAGTTATATTTACTAGGAATAGTAGATAGCAGATCTGGGATACATCCCTGATTTTTTCAAACTAAATCGTCTGCCATTCTAAAGTTATTTCAAACTCTATAACCTTAAAATTATAATTAATATGACATTTATACTATTCTATTACAATTATCATTTAAAGATTTGATAATACTTTATAGTTTTTGAAACATTTGCACTTAACTGAATTTCATAAAAACATGGTGAGGTAGCCAAGACATCATTACAACAATTTTAAAGCTCCAAATTCTGAGGTTCAAATAGGTTAAGAGACTTGCAGAAGATCTCATAGTAGGCAGAACTATTTCACAATGTAGGTGAAATGGCCTTCTGGCCTGCAGTGACCAGGATGCATAAAAAGTTAAGCCAGAACTGATACTTATTAAGTGTGGGGTCCAGTGGAAGGGTAGAATCTGAGTAGAGTTGAGCAGAAAGGGGAGGCCCCAGCCTTCTGAGACAGGGCTACCATCTTGACTCCACCTATACCTTCACACTTAGAATCCTTTGGGAAGATTTAAACATCTCAATCGCTGGGCCAGACCCAATAAAATAGGCTGAGGCTTTCTTAAACAGATGGGGATGCTCTTAAGTTATTTTTTAAAGCCTTTCCTTGATAAGTTTAAAGTTCCTCTGCAGGCACACCCCAAAGAGCTCTGCTCTGCACCTGTGCTGGGTTGATGCCAGCTGACAGCAGGGACCTGGAAAACAGAGATCTCCTCTGTCTGCACAAAGAACCCAGCACCATGTCAGTCAGACCCTGGCTGCAGTTTGGGGAGTGAGGTTTTCGTCAGCATGTGCTCCCTTGGTGCATCAAGCTGCCTTCCTCTCCCCTTTCTCTCCACCTTGTTTTCAGTAAATATCTTTTAATTTGTTTCTCTGCCTCTACTGATTGCTATTTTGGGGGTGGGGTGGGGCAAGAACCCCTTCACCGCTGACACCAAGATCAATTACAGGTGAATAAACATCTGATGGTGAGACCTGCATTTAGTATCTGTAAAACCTTCTCCAGTTGATTTACAGAGGTAACTTAATATATATGGGGGGACAATCAATTTATTCTTTCACTTGTTTATTCATGCACACACTGCTCCATCCACCCATTCATACAAGTAACACTGTTGCACATCCACTAGCACCTCTTAGTACAAGACACTGTTATAGATGCTGAGACTACAATATGGACAGAGATAGGACTCTACTCCATCAACCCTGCCATGGAGCTTCTACTCTAGAAAAGAGTTTACCCATGAGGAAAGAGAATTGTGTAATTTGGGGGTGGGAGAAAAGTATCCCATAGGATACAAACTCCAACAAGACCATGGCTCTTTGCTGGTTGGCCGAAGGTCAATGCCTTGCAGACCTTCAGAGGAAATCAATTTTAAATAGGATCAGGGATCCTGTTCCTTATAATGATATTTCAACTTGTACATCAAATTAAGTGAGGGGCTTTAGTGGTTTGGGATTTAATCATAGAGGTACCTTAATTTATGCACTAGAAAGACTCCTAAATTGCTCTATGTAAATCATTTTTAAGGTAATGGTGAATACTGCTTTCCTATTAACTCAGATTATCACTTATCTTCATTACAAATGAACTTTAATTGAAAATGGCTCCTATCAAATTTAGCTAAGAATGTCTCACTGGGTCCTCTATTAAACACCAATCAATAAAAAACAAACCAATCAAAAGACAAAAAAAAACTTTCTCGTAAATGTAAAAGAAGTTAATTATTTTTTCATGTCCATTTGTACAAAGAGACAGAGACTTTCTTAATTCCCTGATCCCCTAATTCAACCACATGTAAAGATATGCTTGTAAATATAATACATCTATATTTATTCCTGATGGCCAGGAATCACATCCTCTTTTCAGGACTGATTTGCTCAAACAGTTAACAATATCTTTTAAAATGCCATTAAGTAAATAGATGACCACACAGGGGAAATCTGCCTTATGTCCTTGGCCAACACAGTTCCTGAATGCTCACCGACTCACATGGCACAGGGTCTGGAATGCTCCCTTCCTCCACAACCGACAGGGTGCTCCTCATCTCTGAGCATCAGAGCCCTCTACACTGACTCAACAAAGAGCACTGTCCCTCTGCCTTTAAAATCTACCTCTCTGACTAGCCTCCATAGGATAATGAGCAAGTCTTATTATCTCAAAGCCAAGGCTAGTACACAGTTTGAATTGTGCTCCCAAAAGGTCTGTAAGTAAATTAATGATTTAACATTTATTTCAAACAATGCTGCTCTACAATGCACACATTTTTCATGGCCACAGCATGCTCAGATGTTCTTTCTTAAACAATAGAACCTGATTTTATAAAAGAAAGAGAGACAGTGATAGAGAAAGAGAGAGGGAGAAAGAGAGATAAGGGAGGGAGGGAGGGAGGGAGGGAGGGAGGGAGGGAGGGAGGGAGGAGAGTGAGCAATTCCCAATTTGGCTGTTATTCCAGAGGCTTCCCAAAGCTGAAATGACTTGAACTGCTGAAGGGTGCCATCTTGGCTTTTACTAAAGTGGAGGCTGCCCAGTGAAGCAAATATGGATTCTGTAGACACCAGTCATCAAGTCTGTAGATCAGCCTTTCCTTTTGCATCTGTCTTTCCTCCTTACATTTCCCTCTGGCCATTTGATGCCATTAGAAAGTGGAGATGAAAATTAGATAAAACTCATTGAACACATATTTTGTCTCAGCAAGGAAGCAATTTAGATGGCAAGGAAGAAAACCCTAGCCATCTTCAATCACAGAATATGTGTTTATAAAAAGTGCTCAATTAGGCATGACATGGATCATCATCTCTGCTTTACAGAGAAGAACATTGAGAAGGAGAAGGTTATTTGTCCACTATCATGCAGGCAGTGGAGGGAACATAAGTCTCCTAATTCCATATACTTTATCTATTTGACCACACTTTATGGATGCCACAGAGACACACTCTCCCTCCCGCCCCCTTCCACTATGGATAATGGAGAAACAGCTGCGATTGGACACAGCAAGTGCCGCTATCAGAGATTGCTTCAGGGTGACAGCTTCACAGTGTCAAGATCAGCACTTGACGACTCCACTGCTTCATGTAGTATTTGTGAATGAGCCCTTCTCATTGTCATATCTATTACTGAGAGTAATTAAGGCTGAAGCTCTTTCTCTTTCAATTATAGCATTGAGCTGGTTTAATTTCAAATGCAAAGAGAGCAGGTACATAAGTAGAGAGGAAAAAAAGAAAGAAAAAAGGAGTGGTGTATAATTATCAGGACAGCACCAAATAAGCTTCATTCAGAACACATATGGAACAAATGCAGGCATTACAAAAGGTGAGAATGAGAAATGAATATACTGTTCATTATTAACCGGCCAGAAAGCAGACTATTAGTGTCCATCCATTACACAATTGCCTAGAAAAGTTAAATACACACCCCATATGGTAGAACTGGTGATTGATTTCTTGAATAATTTTTGTTCCAATTTGTTTGAAGATCATAAACACACACACATGCACACATATACAAATCCTTCCTAGAAATAATCTTTAAAAATATTTTATTTACTTAATTTTAGAGACAGGGGAACAGAGGGAGAAAGAGGGGAAGAGTACAATAGATGGGTTGCTTCTTATGTGTGCCCTGACTGGGACTGAACCTGCAGCCTACACATGTGCCATGACCAGGAATAGAACTCGTGACCCTTGGCTTTGCAGAGCAATGCCCAACCAACTGAGCTATACCAGTCAGATTACTAGAAATACTCTTGATTATGCCATACCATGGAGTCTCTGGATTCTTCCTCCAATTATTGCATCCCTGTACTAAATGGGTTGGAGGAAAAAGACTGTCAACATAAAAAAAATGTCCATGTTGGCTGAATAATCTAATATTTAGTATAATTCCAAAGTTATTATTGCATGCAATGCATCCATTTTCAGAAAGAGGAACTCAAAAAATAGGTAGATACCAAAAAGTCCTCTTCTTTTTCATCATTGTTAATCAATATTTAGAAGAGAGAAGGAGAGGGGAAAAAGTAGTGGGGGTAGAGAAAGAGAGACCACGTGACTTGCATCTGTGCATTGTGGAAGTCAGGAGAAACATGAAGGGTACAATCTGGCTGTCCCTAGGCAAAGCTAGCTGGCTGGTTTGTCATCTTTTAAGGTCACTCACAGCTTGGTGTAGTCACTATGGTTCAAGGTCTTTGGTGAAGGTCAAATAATATATAGTAGCATATAACAACATTCTGAAAAATATAGAGTTACATAAGCATAAGGCTTTATTATAGGCAATATATGCCTCAAGAGATGAGGAAAGCTTTAAAAAACAGAAGAGATCATAGACTGAAATACTTTTATGAGATCTCTCTGCATCCTTCTTCCACGCCACCCTCTGGAACCATGTCCTTTGCAAATCCAGAAAGAAAAACACCTACTCAGTTCCTTTCTTCCTGCAGCTTCTCCTGTACTACTTTTAATATCCCATTTTAGGAACTATTACAAAAATGATCACTATAAGAATTATTTATGAAAATAATGAGGACAGTGATTTAGTAAACATACTAAATAGTTACTACTAAATATTTACTGCTATTTACCACTAAATAGTTACTATTAAACATAGAGTTCATCAGTGAATGGTGGACTATATTTAAAAACATAATAATGGTACCTAAAGATTTTATAGATATATAATCTGATCGATATTATTCTTTTCTGTGGAAAAAAATTCTAGATTTGGGTTCTGGTCCTACATCTTAAATCCTATTTTAATTTTATGCAAGTCATTTTTCCTTACTCAACTTCCATATCTCTTCTGGAAACAAAGAGATTGCACTGGACAAGCACCTAGAAACCCTCTCAGGTCTAGTAAGGCAAGCTGTGATCAGACGTCTCTTGAGAAAGAGCCAGCAAAGAGAATTTATTTTTGAGAGTCAAACATTTTATAGTCCTAGGCATTTGGGGCTTTGACTCTCATGAGCAAAGGGGATGCTGGATGGCCGTAGCAGAACATCAGCATGTGAATATAATGAGGGAGAAAATGTTTGACCCATCGGCTTCATAAAAGTCTACTTATAGTGGGACTTTTTTCACTTGGTGAAATGCCTGGATACGTGGTATTTGGTGAGAGAGGAGATCATGGCAGCATGAACGCCCTGAGAGCGAAGGCACCCACGAATGCTCTGCAGGAAGCACAGGGGAGGGTTGGGTTTTACACTGAAACACAGAGAAAGAAATATGGAGAAGGTTGGTGTATGTATAGGGCTATGTTGAAGAAATGCCCAATGGATGCATGCTAGGTATGAAATGGCTGAAGAAAAATTTTAAATTAGGAATACTTAATCTTCAATTAGAAGACACATGTATTTTAGAATGCAATATCATTTCCCCTTTTCTAAATCCTCAGTAAAGAGTGCTGTACTCATGCTTTAAATAAGTCCCACTTTTAGTGCTTCTGACGGTTCATTTTTGGATAACACAAAAGGGATTACACTTCAAATCTGGATCTAAATGTGCAGGACAGGGACAGCCTTGAGAATGGAAACTACCAGGGGACTTGAAGACCTTTCAGAGAGCACTTGAGACTTTCAAGAAACACAGAAGAGGAAGACCACTCAATGCTACTAGGCAAAGGAATCTCTACTGCTCATCTACTTTATCTATGTTTACGTGTGGCTGGTAAGGAAACACTAAGTTGCAATTTATGAAAACTCTCTGAGACTTTTGGATCATAAGCTAGGGCAGGGGTCAGCAATATACAACCCATGTGCCAAATCTGGCCCACCACCTGATTCTGCAAATACAATTTCATTGGGACACAGCTATGCTCATTCATTTGCATGTTATCTGACTGTATTCATGCTAAGACAGCAGAGTTGAGTAGTTGTGCCAGAGATCATGTGGTCCACGGAGCTTAAAATGGTTACTATGTAGCTCTTTATAGAAAATGTTTGCTGACCCCAGGGAGGAAACTACATTGGTGGTAAAATGCCTTTTCATAGCCTGACTCAGAGTCTAAGGAAAGCAGGCAACAAGACACTGTTTAATAAGATTCGCCTCAAGAATTGGCATAGACTTTCTTCATCTACCCCTCACGGACCATTATCTTGACAGAATGCATACCAAATAAGACAACACATATGGCAATGAAAGAAAACTTTTGAATTGGAAACTCTAACTGCTGGGCTTCCTTCCATCACAACCATTTCACACTCATTTGTTCATCAAACATGAACAAAGCACCTTCTCCCTGCCTGGCACCAAGCTAAGCAGTGAGAGCCCAGAGATCAATAAGACACCGCCTGCCTTCAAAAATGCTCACTAAGGAAAGGAGACAGGATCCAAATTGCTAGAAGGCACTACGTGGTTACAGTAACAGAAACCTGCACAAAGTGTATCTGCTCTAAACGTTTCCTTTGTATTTAGGTGCTGCCCCAGCAGTGGGAAGCAGTATACGGCTGCTTTTGTTGGACTGAAATACCCCGTCATCTGTGGCCAACACTTTGGCCAATCTTATTCAAACATGGCATTTTTGTATGAAACAGAAGGAAAGACCCAGGATAGCAGCTATGCATGATCTAGCAATTCTAGGGAGCAACTGGTACAAATTA
>PVIA01010925.1:0-48145 GCA_004024845.1 Tonatia bakeri | reverse complement strand
AAAAAAAAAAAAAAAAAGAAATCATGGGGTAAACTGGACATGACACGGGAGAAGAGTCTCTGCGGTGGATGAAGTGTCCGGGCGTGCTGCCATAATGGCCTATCAACAGCACAAAGGCTTTCCTCCAGGGTCAAACTTTAGTCATAGCTTACATTCTCAAACACCCTCCAACTCTGATGTTGTGTTAGGAACTTTATCATTTCTTCCTGAGAATACCATTTCGTCAGGAACTGAGACACAGAATTACTAGGAAATTCCAGGGCGACCCAGAGCTCCAATTCAAGGATATTCGGCTGGATGTCCACACTGCAAGGAGTGCCCAACATTTTGTAAAATATTCTATAGGGAATATGTTGGAAGCATGCTAAACAAAGCCTTAAAATAAAAGTAAGCAGAATGTCTATGTTAATAAAATGACTTACTACTTTGCGGTATTTATATAAGCAACAGCCACAGGACAAAATGAGTTCAATGTACGACTCAAGTAGTGTTATGATGGTGAAGTGGAGAGCAAAGCAGGGGCTAGGCAGAAATATTTCAAGTTCTATCACATCACTCAGTAGCCATGGGAGAGATTAAGACAACCCAATCATATCTAAATCTGGGAATCAGCAATTTTACCAAGTGCCTTCAAAATACCCTAATGCTCATTTAGCCATGCCTGTAATGGGCTCGTTTAACCGATTTGGAGTCGTGAGACAGAGTCACAGAACAATACCTACATGCACCCCGAGAACGGGAAAGGGGACTGAAGAGCACAACCCAGCAGCAGAAGAATCTATGCTGCCAGAGACGAGTTTCTTCGGAAAGAGACGCTGCTTTGGGAAAAAATGCTCTTGAACTCCCTCGATTTCCTTTCTTCTTTTTTTGAATAAAGTTAAGTTAAAAAAAATCACTATACCTCAGGACACTTCGATGAAAGCTGGGATCCTGTTTCTAAGTGGCTCAGTTGCATGAATTCCTGTGTGTGAAGTCACAGTTAAACAAGGAATCAAGAGAGAACCGGAAAAACGTGTGGTTGAGAATTTCCTTGGACACAGAATTTACTACAGTGACATATCAAACCTACTGATTATTTTTGGAAGATGTTTTATTATAAGAAGCAACAAATAAAGAATCAATGTCTCTAACAGTGCTCCATGTAGGCAAGTCACCAGATCAAGCAAGTCTTCAGAGGCACCAAACGGCAGCACTGGGACCCTGTCTGCAGTGTTCCCAGTGTGTCTGAATTTTCCTAAACAAAAGCCTTTCAGTAAACAAAGGCAGACCAAGTAAGGTACAGGCATGGAACAGGGCATTCTGCAGGTGAAAGACACATAATTCACTTTAGAACCATTTGTTTTTTAAAGAACTTTCACAACCAAATGACTCTTCATTTCCAGGTACAGAAGAGACAATAAAACAAAGATTTTCAAAACACATAATTACAGGATGTCTCACTGCCCAGTGTAATACACGCTTTTGTATTTCTCTTGTTTCTGCCATTGCTTCACCTCTTAAAAGGTACTTTTCACACAAGTAAAACCATGGCTTTTATACAAATATAAAACAAACATGTGTCAAAAATTTTATTTTAACCCACTAATTAGTAAGGGAGCCAGAGTGACATTACAACTGATTCAAAGGCAAATCTGAAGAACAGGCATCTACGTATAGGCAACAAAGAATACTGAAGTGAGTTTAGTTAAACTATAGAGTGAAAATGTAGTGTTTGAAATCATTTCTTTTACAGGGCAGAAATCTATACGGGGTCACATCTGTACAAAACAGGAATCCCTGAATTACCATGAGGCCTTCACAAGTAAATTTTAAAAACCAAGCAGCCCGGCTGGTGTGCCTCAATTTGTTGGAGCATCGTCCTGAATGGAAAGGTGCAGGTCCAATTCCTGGTCAGGGCACCGGCCTAGATCTCAGGTTTGGGTCGGGGAGCATACAAGAGGCAACTGATTTATGTTTCTCTTCCTCCTTCCCTTCCTGTCTCTCTAAAATCAATAAGCATGCCATCAGGTGAAGATAAAATAAAGATCTGGCTAGGGATAAAGTTATTTATGTCAAAAATGCATACCAGAAACTTCTAAACATTTAAAAGAAAAAAATCAGTGAACCTCAAAGGGTTTAACTAGGTAGTACCCAGTATTCCAAGGAAAGGGTGCCCAATAATTTTCCCAGTTGCAAAGTCTGTAACGAATTTTCCCAATACCCCCAGCTAGTAAGAGAGGGGAGAGACTATGTCCTAAATTTAGTGCTTTACAGTGCAAAAATTTACAAAAGGAATAGAACTCAGTTGAAAAAATGGGTGGTTAAATTTGTAAAAGGAGGTGCTTGGACACAACCACTACTAACAGTGGTAAATGCTGAAACACAATCTTCACAACATTCCATTCAGAAACATGTTCAACCTAATAAAGATATATTTCTCTCTTCTTATTCCCATGGAAAGCATAAATGCTTTTAGATTTTCCTTTAGAAGGAAAGAGGATATCTCACCCTTAGTTTTGGGGATCATGAATAGGAGGACCTGACAAAACAAGAACTGGCCACACAGACTCCGAAGACTGAAAGAACTATGGACGAAAGATGACAAAGCAATGCCCTCAACCATTAGAGAGTGCAACCTAAGGAGAAAAAACTCCGCGACAAGATCAAGGTCTCCTTAGCAACATCCAACTCTTTTTCAGAGAGATGGGGAAGGGACAGAGGAGGAAGGGGCTCGGGGGAGAAGGGGGAGAGCCTGAGAGAAAGGCAAAGCAGAAAGAAAAGAAGAGAACTTGGGAGACACTTTCAGGGCAGCCGCCACTTCGGCAGCACAGGCGCCTTGCATCACAGGGCTGGGCGCGCATTTCTCTGCTGTGAGAACAAGTCGGTGAGCTACACATGGCAGCCCAAGAACCTTTAGCTGGGGAAAGAACAAAACGTGAAATACCTTCCCCTAAATTGGCAAACACTCGGGCTGCTGAATGTAGGAAATCCGCATGAGAGCCCACCTCCAGCACTAACCACGGCTCCCCTGCGGAGGCCCCTCATATTTACGGAGCACATGACGCCTGCTCCGGAGCGCAGGGTCAGTAGACAGCGAGTGGGCTCCTGCAGGATTCTTCTGGGACTTTCCCACGGTAGCAAACACAGAGCCCGGCCATGGGCCCAGAGGTTAAAGTGTGAATGGAGCTCTAGAGCTAAGCAACCCTTCCAGGTCACAGAAACCTGCCGGGCAGAACCACAGGCATTGACTTTGTGGGTCTGGCACAAAGGGGCATCAGAATGTGATTTTAGGATAAGGGAGAGGAAGAGAGGGAAGTGCCATTAAAACAAACAAAACAACAAGTAGGAAAGGAGCATTTGTGCCATCAAGTTACCAGGGGTTAGACAGGTAGCTAGCTGAAAGGTACTTTAAGGTTACATGAAAAGAAAAAGACAATCTAACCAAGTAGGCCTGAACACATACTGGGGAAACTGCAACTGAACACAGACCTGACTTATAAAGTCTCTAAATGATTGTGGTGCTTTTACACCTTGTTCAGACATACTGGGCAAACTACTTTTTACTTCTCTAAAGCCAAACATAACATTTTTAACCTCTTCCACTGAGGCTCAACTCACTAGGACTTAACGGAAAAATACCTTCTGTACAGGTCCACAAATCTCTTATAGAAAGGATTGCTTCAAATACCCTGAGGAAAAGAGAATGGTGCTATTCAAGTTCAAGAAGGCACTGAAAAATCAGGAACTGAAGGAAGAGGTCAGGAGGAGATGCCAGAGAAAACTCTACCTACTTATTTACTTATTTATTTTAAAGGAATACTTCTACCCATTATAAGTTTGAATCCCACTAGTCAACCCTGTAAGTCTTCACTTCATGATATGATGAAATAAGAGGTAGCCAAAAATCTGACTCCCTACCCCCAGAGCTAGTCCTTGGATCACTTCAGGCCATGGTTTAAGCAATAATACTATGCATCTCCACTAAAATCAATCATGGATAGAGCTTTCAAAAAAGTAGGTAACATGATCAAAGAAAGCAATATTCAACTGAGCACAGCAGCAGTTAACTGGGAAAAAAGACGCAAGGACTTAACGGCAAAAAGGAATGAAGAGAAGAAACAAGAGCAGAATTAACAGAGAAGTTGTCAGGACTCAACATCACACAAAGGCAGGTGTTCGGAGAAGTACAACCCCATTCTAGGAACCTGGCCCTTTCTGGGACTGAAAAATGGGACTGGATAGGACAGGATGCTGGTTTGGCTCTCTTCTCACGGTGCTGTCAGCAAACAAACATCATAACTCCTCACGCCCCAGAGAGGGAAGAACAGACACCACAGAAAAGGGAGGAAAAGTGGAGGAGACACCACGGCTATTCCACACAGCACTGCCCTCACAGAGTGGAAGAGGAAGGAGTGCAGGGAGGTGTGGGAGGGAACTCGTGTGTGCTGGCTGCAACCTGAGAAGTGGGAGCTCTGTTACCTCAGAACTCTGACTGCTTTGTCTGATTTACCAGAACAACGGTAAGCCACGCGCCAGATCCACTCTGTTGCCTCTTTTACACTCTATCTGCAGGAGGCTGTATTTACTACAGAGCAGGCTACAGCAAAAACAGTAATAAATCCAAGATAAGCAACAGTCTTATATTCCACTGACATGCACATTCCAATGTTTTGTGTGCTGGTGAGGGACTGGAGACAAGATTAGGGCAAAAAGAACCCACTAATAATGAAACTGTGGGTATATGACGTGAACCAGTCACCACAGAAACCACCCTCCAAATCTAATTAGATCTACTGCCTGGTCAGTTAAATTCTTAGTTGGTTTCACATTCATAGGAAAATTCTGGCTTCAAGAAAACTGGACAGATGATTAATTAAGGAAGCAAATGACCAGGATTTATAATACCTACTTCCTTCACCTTGGAAAACTAGAACTAAAGGAAACTAGTAACTTCTTCAGGATTCAAATAACCAGACTGGCAGTATGTTTTCCCTTAGTGGTTACCCCGCAAACAGGTGCAAAAGATGCAGAAGAGCCAAGTTTTAAAAAGCCCTAGCCAAAAGGTAGGGTTCATTCAGTTGGCATTGCACAGATGCTGTGTACCTTATGGAAAAACACCAAGTTGACATTAACGTCAAAAATCATCTGTACTAACAGGCAAACAGGAAACAAAACCACAAACTGGGAACCACCAGAATAGTTTTTGAGCTTTCAGTATGGAAAGGGACATAACAGGCTCCACTGGGATAGCAGAACTCAGAGTCAGAAAACACACTTAGCCCTGACGGCTGTGGCTTGGTTGGGCATCATCCCAGGAACTGAAAGGTCACTGGTTTGATCTCCAGCTAGGGCACACTGGTGGGTTGTGGGTTCAGTCCCCAGTTAGGGCACATATGAAAGTCAACCTGTCCATGTGTCTCTCGCTCTCTTTCTGCCTCCCTTCCCTTCTCTCTAAAAATAACAGAGAGAGATAGAGAGAGAGATAGAGAGAGATAGAGATAGATAGATAGATAGATAGATAGATAGATAGATAGATAGATAGAAAGAACACTTAGTAGCAAAAAATGACCAGTCCAGTCCCAGGAAAAGCCAATGAATAGACATAAAAAATCCTGCTTGTTTCATCACCAAAGGGGCCAGCATCTCACCTGCTAGAACAGCCAGTCATGCTCTCATTCCTGTGCTTGGATCACTGACTTTCCACCATGGGAAGTCAGCCAGGCACCTTGAATTTGCTAAGTTTCCATACCAGGCATTTTAGCACACTCTGACCCTTACCTGTTGAAAACCTTTTTAAAAATACAAGAGAAGAGATGTAGATAGTGAGGTAGAAACTCAACACTAAATGCTGGAAGCCATTAAAACTAGAACTTTATAGATGATTTGTCTCATAAGCATGATATGTAACACAGCACATTTCTTGACAGTTTTAGGAGACATAATGTGAGCAGCTTATAAAAACAGGGTGAAGCAAAAGTAGGTTTACAGTTGCATCCAATTTCAAATATGATAATAAATTTTGCCCCACCCTGTATGTCCACCCCCAAGGATGTGTATACTAAGGTGGGAAGCGATATTATGCACAAACACCAGTTCATGTCAACTATTTTGGCAGTATATTGCATATGTACTGTCAGCCTAACCAAAACTAAGATGGGGGTCATGAAGGGAGGAGGAAGAGGAACACATTTAAAAATTACAAAAAGGTTAAGAAACTCCTGTGAAACTATTATATGTGTGTATTCCATGGACTGTACTCCAGGTGTTTTGTCGTCATCTGGCTGTAAGCTATTTGCCTGCCTGACGCCCATATGCCTACCCGTCCCTCAGACGCTATCACCAGTATGCTTTGGAAAGCTGGAAACAGATATGTGTCACTGAAATGGCACAAGGAGCACCCAACACACACATATTTAATGTGACATTCTGATGGAAAGAAGGGAAAGTTGGAAGGGGAAGAGAAAGATCTTCTGTTATAGAGGGAACAAAAAGAAAAAAATGAAAGAAAGGAGAAAAAAAAAGCAAACCTCCAATCTAAGCTGAACAATGTGTGATGAAAGTAGACAAGGTCATTCCGACACCTATTTAAATGAAATAGCTTTTTCACTTTCACTTGCCCATTTGCTCAAGCCTTTCTCTTTTATATACTTGCTGAGGAGGATTTAATTGGCATTTATTTTTACAAAAACGTAAGAGTAAACCAATTCTTCAACATCCATACAGAAAAAATAAAAAAGATAATGCATGAAACTGAGCTATGGATGGGGGTAGGGGTGTGCACACACACAACTAAGGAAGACTGTGAGGGGAAATCCATTGCTACAAAAGAAAACACCAAAATGCATCAAGGCTAGAGGCAGCATAAGATGCACAGATAGCAATAAAGATCATTATGACACTATACTGGCAGGTGCCAACAGGACATTCCTGAAGAAAGTGTGTATCTGCCTCAAAAAACCCGCTGAGGACTTCCCCTTGCTGCCAATGGGAAATCTCAGCAAGGAAATGAACTCCACAGGCAAAAAAAGCACCATCCCCAAGGTTTCATTCAGCTTCTAGAAGGCACTGGATTGTGAGCCTAGGCTCATCTGGCCCTAATGTAAAGGAATCATTGTGTTTTCCAAAATAGGTATATATAACGTGCCCCCTGCCGTTGAACAGCCAAAAAGTAGCCCTTCGATTACTCCAACATCTTCACACACACACACACACACACACACACACAAAAGACACTAAGGGAACTATTGTTAAGACTGCCACAACAGGCACATATAGAAATTAATATGCGTACATTGTAACTCAGCAAGGTAAGCCACAGGCCTGATAACATCCACAGTCAAGAACGAGCAGATACAATTTAGTCACCTGTGGCTCAAAGGCCATTAGCAGCAGATCTACGGACTGCTCAGAACTCTCTGCTATGAAGAATGTATACCAATGTATCTCACTCACTGAGAGAGGCACAACTTCTTGACAAAAGTCCAATTAATGTAGGTAACACTGTTTAATCTATAATCTGCAAAAACTGGCCACAGAGAAAGAAAAGCTCAAAACAGTCCCACTGCTTAACAGGGACAAGGTACTACTACATCTAGGTAAGGGTGAGCTGGTCAGACATTCGTGATGTGCAGTCACAAGGAACATCAGGCACAGTCTCAGCCAGCTTAGGAAGCCAGCATAACAGGAAGATGCAGTGTTCCATTTCACTCCTGCTGTGGGTCAGGCCGAGCTCTAGCATGTTTTGTTTACAGTTGCATTTACTTCCTGGTGCCCAAGGGAAGCTTCCTGAGGGTCCAAGCAAAGATTTACTGACCCTTCCTCTGTCACCACCCCCAGGCTATGTGGTCCTCCCTACACTTGACCTGAATCCCCTCTTTAACCATCAGTGACTATGAGAGTTGAAATGGATGGTGTATCACAGGAACACAGGGTGAACTGATGAGCCAACAAGCCTTTTCTGGGCGGATAATCAAAATTAGCCCCTAAACTGCTCACTATGCTCCCTTAGTTGGTTTTATTTCTCTTTATAGCAACTGCTGCTACCTGATTTTGATATTGTCTCCCTTTCCCACATGCGTGTGGAGCCTTTATTGGTTTTATTCACTGTTATAGTCTCAGTTCTAGGCACAGAAGGGCACTGAAATGTCTGGGGAATAAGCCCTCCCAACTAACAAAGATATCTATTCAGCCAAGAAATCCTAACTGTGCAAGGGTAGAGTCCTAATCACTGAACACTTGTTTGGACACAGCCTTTTGGGAGCTCAAAAGTGTATCATCTTCTGTTCTTCTGGAGCATCTACATGCATTAGCTCAAAGGATGCTCACAAAGTTCTCCCCCTTAGAAGCAACCTCAGAAAAGAAGAAGTTTGAGGAAATGACAATACTTAAACTTGTCTTAAAATCTGTACTTGACCTTTTCCCACTAAGATGTTCCAGTCATAGTGAGAATTAAACAGGGATTTTACGAAGAGATAATTTTATTTTAATATAACTGGAAAGAAATATCTTCTAAGTCATAATAATTAAAAAATGGTAAAGCAACACAGTGACAGTTCAGGTGATGAGATAGGAGGTCAAGTTTAAAGCCCTAGTTTCAATTCTGATTTCCCAGAATATAAAACAGTACCTCTCCAGATGCATAGGCAACAGCCCTGGAAACATTCACATTCAGTGCCCGAAAACAAATGAGCTACAGAAAATACATAGGCTGAAGTACTTTGGTGAATCAGCAGCTAAACTCTTGGGACTTCTGAGGCACACAGGCTCTGTTCAGGGACGCGACTCACCCCAGATATGTCTGCGACACGGTGGATAGGCACTTCCTTCTTGCTGTGCAGTCCTTTGCCATTCTTAATAGCTCTGTAGAAGAAAAAACCCAATTAAAAAACAAATCACAGGGGAAGGGATAGAAGGGTGAGAAGAGAGGTTATTAAAATAGGGGTCTACCATGCATTGCACAAAGTCACTCTGCACAGGACTGAGTAGCCAGTCTCTGCAAGAGTATCTGGTGGAGGGAAAGGATAGCCTGCTCTTCTGAACCCAGTTATCAGTATGTGGCTGCTAGTTTCAGCTAACAGTGTGCCTGCCTGGTAATCAGAGAGCTCCGGGAACTTGTTTCCAAATTAGAGGCATTGTTCCAGGTATAACAGAATCCGTTGGAAGAGTACAATCTTAAGAAACAGAAGTAATAATGTTTCCTTCTGTGTTTAATCACACGAAACATTTAAAATGCAAAATATGTAGTTAGTGTTCCAATTCTAATGGAAATAAGTTCCTCCCAGGTTAAAAAAAAAAAAAAAGTTGCCGTGAATGAAGCAATATTGTATGGAAAAGCCATTTATGGGAGAGAAAAAAATTAGCAAGGCTATGTAAGTGATATTAAACCTCATTTTCCATCAGTCTCAGTTTGTAATAACAGTGGATTTAGCAGGGGACTCTGGGACTTTGTGACACATCTGACCACTGGTTGGTTTGCTTCACTCTCCCACTTTTTATCTCGTAATTCCCTGAATGGTAGCAGGGACAGAAGCCTAAGCATCACTGGGTATATGACTCATGTAGCAATGAAGGACTGGTGAATAAAAACTATGGGTAAATCACATAAGTCACTACCATTATTAGATAAGACCTTCTCGTGTCCTGCCAGTCTGCAGACCCAAGCAGGGAACGTTTCTGAGCTTGGAAAATGAGGAATAAAGATTCAAGGATGTGCCCACCCTGTGGACCAGCTTTTTTAGAGTTTCTGAATTCCAGAGAGTGAAAACTGTCCAGACTGGGGTCAATATTTCCAGCCCTCACACTAATAACCACCCTTCTACAGTCTTCCTACCAGGTTCTCACTAAAAAACCAGCAACAGAGGGCACTGCTCTGTAGGAGTTACTTTCAGGTCTTTCCTAAATCAAACTCATAAACTAAATGAGGTAAATGTTGTTTGGTGCAAAGTGGAAAAGTGTGGGGTCAGTGGACATGGCCCTCTCCCCACCCATGAATGAGGGCTGTTCAGACAGCCACTGGCCAGAATGTGTATTATTTTGGGAGTGGATTGTAACTCCCTCATCTCCTTTTGGGAATGCCCTCTTGTCTGGTGACTGCTTCTTGAGCTTTTCCTTCTGCACACGCACACTAGAGTAATGTAGCTACGGGCCATGTGTAGGTTTGTGCAACCTGGACCCAGCTGCCTTTGTCTGGGACCCTTTATAACGATCCTCAGACTGAGGTGGCGTGGCGCTCTCACTCTGACCCGCCGCTGTTGGTGCGCTCCCCTGCCATGCGAGCAGTCAGCGGCATGTCCACACCTGCTAGTCCACGGGTGGTTTTCCTCAGAGTCTCATGGACACTCAAACAGACCCCAGCTTTGGGCTCCTGTGTTGCAGTCGTGTTTTGTCATACTTCTTACATACTCAGGCCATCACCATTCACTCCTCAGCCCTTCCTTCATCACAGGGTATCTGCCTCTCACCCAACTGATGTAAAATGCCTCTCGTTCAGGAACAACAAATGCTTCCTTTACTACTTGGTTTTCACTCCGTGATGATGGTAGATATGAAAGTGCAGAGTTAACAAGAAAGAAAACATCACACACTCCCTCTGATCTGAACTGCTACCTGAAAGAGAGCATTTTCAAGTTCCTTGAATCCCAGGGCTCCCTCCTGAACTTGAATCAAGGGCTTCTTCAGCTTTAGAAATTGCAAATAGGTCAGATTCTTCCTTTCACACTTCAGTACAATGATTTATCATTCCAGGAGCCTGTTAATGATCATGAACCAGGGCTGGTTCTCAGGGTTTGTACCAGTCCCTTGGGATTTATAAGCTAACAGGAGAGGACCAGAGGATGGTTTGTATGAGAAACCACTAGCTGAAATCCAGCAACAGCTCTAACTCATCCTCTGCCACCAACAGGCTCCCCTTTCCCCATTCTGCTACCGTAAACTCTGGGGAACTGCCTTGGGAAGACCAAAATCCCCGAGGCAAGGCAAGTGCACAGCCACCTGATTGCAACTCGCCTTCCTTCAAAGCCAGGACCACTAAGCTTTCTGCAGGTCCTCTGAGGGCCCAAACTGCTTGCAGCCTTATCTTCTAACAACAAGGACAAGTGAAATAAATGGACTTGCCCTGTAACAGACAGTGTGTGAGGGCACTGCTGAACTCGTGACCTTTCCTGGAGGCTAGCGAGCATCTCATGTACAACCAGGAGAAAAGAACTGGGCCTGAGCAGTAAGTTAGAAAACAGAGGTTCTCCAGGCAAAGGAAGTAAGGTGATAAATTAAAATTCTGCTTTCTTTTTGTGACCCCAAAGTAGCTCTGTGCCATAGGCAGAAATCCAGGACTGAAAAGATTAAGCATGCTATCCAAGGGAAAAAGTACAATGCCTCAAACCAAAAACTATGGATAATAGTGTGCATAAGACATTTTAAAACAAACAAACTATAATTCTTTAAAATTAAGTCTTAAAAAAACTTTATGATCTACCTTGTTTCTAAAAATGGTATTATCAAACACTTATTTACATTCAGGTATTAATTTTGGAAAAACCTTCAAAGACTATCCACACTTATGACTGCTAAATTAAATCAATTCAAGTTCATTCAAGAGGCAGCAAGAGAGTAATATTATAATATCATATATAAACTGAGAAACAGTTATCGTTGTTAACAAAACAAGGCAAAATTAAAAGTTAATAATTCATAAACACTAAGTACAAATAATGCCCACCTACGGAGCACTCTAAAGTGTAAGTGGTACACTGGACCCAGGCTGCAGAATGTGAGGACTCTCTGAGAAATGAGCTAAACGGTATATAATTCAGGTTGGGTCTCCTTCCCTGTGCTGCGGTTGCTTTGGTTCTTGTTCCCATACTGCTGCAGAGATGACCTGGGTGAGTCATCCCCAGAACTCCTCCCTAAGCCTGACACAAGGCTATTAATGCCACAGTAAGAGCTTTTCGTTAAGATAGTAACTGCGGGAAGTGCCCAGTGTAGAAATTCACGCACGTATCTCAGAGAGGAAAGGAGTAAACACCAAGAGTGGCAGGCTTGCCCCATTCTTTGCCAGAGGGAATATACTGTAGGGTACATCTCTGTTCCAGGACGACCAGGAGGCTGTAGGACATGATTGCCTCCTAACAGAATAGATGGTACAGTCAAGACCCGGGTTCCGCTGCCTTGTCACTACTTCTCAGTGGGGCTCCCCGTGCATCTTACATAACCCAGTTTCTGTGGGATAGGTTTGCGGAGTTCTGTCGTTGAGACATGGGAGGGCAGTCAGCTAGCAGGTTGCTTCCACTGATAACCTGCTCCACAAAGCAAATACCAACACCCCTCCCCACATTCCCTCTCCCTGCAGGCTGCAACCACAGCTCAACATCCCTTTTCATTAGGCAAGGAATGAAACTCCTGACTTCTAAACTTCTCCTGCTGTGTCTGCTTAATAGCTACTTTCTCACAAAGGCAGGCTGGTGCTCAGGCCAGCCAGCAGAAAGGAAGCAGTGGGGCAGAACACAGCCTGCTCCTCTCAGAAGCTTTGTCTCCAGGAAGCAGCAGTGCAAAGATGGCAAAGACCAGTGGTATCAATAACTGACAGAAATCATCACCAGCCAGGAAAAGTGAGCATATATCCCCATTCAAACAAAGGGGTAAAGGTCGGAAGATAAATTAAAACCCAGCTTTCTAGGTTGCTTCTAGAAGCCTTCAGAAGCTATACTTGTGGGAGAATTTCATTCCAATCACTAGAAACACTCTTCTTTCTTTAAACAGAAAAGTTTAAAATTCCCACACAAGAGATGCTACTGCCTCCCCACTAGATAATAAAACCCTCAACTATTAAACAAGATTACCCTGCCGCCTTCACACAACAGGATTAGAACATCAGCACACTTTACACCACAGGTGGCAAACACAAGGCCCAATGGGCCGCATTAGGCCCTCCATCTTGATCTTGTTTTATCTGGCCCAGGACCTTATTTCTATCTGGCATAGCACCTGGTTTCTACCTGGCAGCAGCGCTGAGCTCCTTGCCCCTAGTTAAGGAGTAGTTACATTTATACAGCCCTAAAATTACATTTGGCCCTTTGAAGGCAACCTCAAGGCTGAAGTGCCCCCCCCCAGCCCTGTGAGGATGAGTTTGACACCCCTCCTTTATGTGATGAAATAGAGTTTGCTCTTAGGTTTTGGGGTTCCTTACTCAGATGGGAAAACCTACAGACCAACCCCTCTTCAAGGCACCACTGACTCATAAACAGTTCATATTGAGCCAACAAACCAACAGACCGTAATCTTAATCTCAATTCAGTGATGGTAGGTTGTCATTCTGAACAAAACTTCTTGTGACACTAAAAGGTCAAAGGATCTATGGTTAGATGCTGCCTAATGCCAACCATAAAACAGCCGTCACATCAGGAATTCTTAACGGGGGACATGAGTGAGCTCCACACTTAGAATGCTGAAAGTATCTATGAATCTTAAAGTGAAAAAATTTATATGTGAATTTTTCTGAGGAGTTAGAGCATCCAAGTTTCACAAAAAGAAAAAGTTTCATACATAAAGAAAGTGAAGTGGTGCAAAGCAAAAACGGCATACAACAGAGGATTTGCAGGGAAAAAATGTGGCAAAGGAAGCTCTAGAGCTGAAAGCCACAGAGTTATCAGAAGCTCCTGAATCCGTAATTTCCCTTAAACAATGCTCTCATGGTAACTAGAAACCAAAATGTTGCTAACTCGGTTTCTGCTGCATTGCATACATCCCATACTTTCCTCCTTCCTAACTGTACTCACTCGGCCCTCCTGCAACCCTGTTGGGCCAGACCCTCACCCATTTATTCCAAGAAACATCGAGAATATTCTAACTGAATTCAATCAATCCCTTTTGATACTGCATGCTGCTTTGATTTAACATTGTGTCCCACTGCTGTACGACTTCTCAAAAAATCCATTTGATCATTTTGCTCCCCTATGTCCACCTAAAACAAAGACCAGCAGCCTATGATGGCAAGTGTGATTTTTAGTGCTTGGCTCTCTGGGACCTCTACCATGTGGCCCCAGTTTGTATCTTCATATGGTTTCTACGTTACTCCTTCTAATCCAGTTGGGCCCGTTTTCTCCAACTCTGTAAACAAAAGTCATTCACTATGTGTGTCCTTCCAGGCCCAAAGTATAGAATAAAAAGGACTCATAGTTATCACATCAGGAATTCTTTACCAGAGATCCTACGTGAGCTGCAGTTTGTATGCTGGGAGTATTTACACATGACTTTGAAATGGTAGTGGAATGATATAAATATACATATGGGGGGGCAGGATGAATTCAGCATGCATTTATAAACTGCAATATATTACTTTCAAAGTGCATGACGTGTTCATCTTCATTCCTATGGCTAGAATTCAGGCCCTTTGAGGGTTAGGATCCTGCCCTTAATATTTGCTATCGTATTTAACACAGAGCTCTGTTCACATAGCTATATAAACCCAGGGCATCGAGTTCAGTTATTGTGTGCCTCCTAAAGCTGAACAAATGACTGGTGACTGACTGATGCAGAACACTGAAAGTCTTTCAAGCTGGAGACACGGATAATGCCAAAGTGACTGCAGGGTGGAAGAGTGAGGCTTGCTGGCTCCTCTGGATGCCCTGGGTCAGGATATGTGTGTGTTTTCAGGCATGTTGGTTTTACTTGGAATGGCCAGGGTGGAAGAGCCTGGCCTCTGAACAGAAGCGGAGGTGCACCAAGGATGAAAGCATCGCCTCTGCCTCAGCAAGTCTCCTAGAACTACAGAGACAGATAACAATCTGAAGGGCAGTGAGTGGGAGCAAAACTCTGACCACTATAAACAATAAACAATAAAAACAACCAAGTGGCAGGATTGCACGAAACTCCTACTAAACAATACGGGAGAGGTTAAAAAGCAGAACAAAGAGTGAGTAACTTGCTAAACTTTGAAGGCACCTCTCACTGTGTTTCAGGTCACACTGATGAATACAGTGTTTCCGCATGAACCAAATACAGGCATCAATAAACAATTCCTTTGGCCTCTCCACTGGTTCCTTGCCAGGTGGAGGAAGCAACAGGGTCCTGACACTCAGAAAATAAGATACAGAGCAGGCACAGGTGCAGAATGGTAGGTGGGGGTGCTAAGATTATGTGACTGCATTTTCAACGAAATCAGAATTACTGGTAAGAAAGACAGAAAAGATGTAGCTTACATAGACTGGGAATGAGGAAATTGAGTCCTACAGCCAAGGGGAGATGGGCAGACTAATGACTCAGTAGGTATTACGAGGCGGTGAATCAAGTAACATCATTTTACCTCAAATTTATATGAGAAGAAATGAAGACCCATGCTACTGTGCCAGGTGTGACAACGGATCTTCAGTACTTACTAGAGAGAGGAGGAAAAACCAAGCTCTGTGGCAGAGAACCACCAGAGAATAGGCATCCCGGTGCTAGACTGATGGGGAACACGAACAAATGAACTCGCTGGCCCTGATTAGGACCACAGGACTATTAGTTCTAGGTAGAAATGGTTGAGATCACTCCGAAGTCCTCTCGAGAGGGCAAGGCCTCAGAAGGTGAGATCAGATGCCCCAAAGTGCCTCAACGACACTGGGTCTGTAGGTTCTCACATCTTGATCACAAAGGCCGTAATGGCCACCAGAAGAAAATCTGGTGTTACAATGATTCCTTAATTCTATTCCAAGATAAAGCTATCATTAACACAGTTTCTAAGTGCTTAAACACACAGGCCCACCCACTTGCACTTCAAGAAAAACGTGGGAAATGTTTTGTAGTCTATCCACCCCCAGAAACAATAACGTTTTGCATCATTTTTTAGAAATTATTTTTTTTGTTGCTCAATTACAGTTGTCTGCATTTACCCCCCACCACCCTCCCTTGCTTCCACCTTCCCCCTTGGTTTTGTCTGTGTGTCCTTTACAGTAGTTCCTGAAAATACTTCACCCATCATCTCCTCTCATCTCCCCTCTGGCTATTGTTAGATTGTTCTTAATTTCAATGTCTCTGGGTATATTTTGTTTGCTCTTTTCTTTTGTTGATTATGTTCTAGTTAAAGGTGAGATCATATGGTATTTGTCCCTTACCTCCTGGCTTATTTCGCTTAGCATAATACTTTCCAGTTCCATCCATGCTGTCGCAAAGGGTAGGAGCTCCTTCTTTCTTTCTGCTGCATAGAATTCCATTGTGTAAATGTGCCAGCTTTTTGATCCATTCATTTACTGATGGGCACCTAGGTTGCTTCCAGCACTTGGCTATTGTAAATTGTTCTGCTATAAACATGGGGTGCATAGGTTCTTTTGGGTTGGTATTTCAGGGTTCTTAGGATATAGTCCTAGCAGTGGTACTGCCTGGTCAAAAGGCAGTTCATTTGTAGTTTTCTGAGAAAATTCCATACTGTTTTCCAGAGTGGCTGCACCAGTCTGCATTCCCACCAATAGTGCACTAGGGTTCCCATTTCTCCACAACCTCGCCACCACTTGTTGTTTGTTGATTTGTTTATGATGGCCATTCTGACCGGTGTGAGGTGGTATCTCGTTGTGGTTTTAATTTGCATCTCTGTTACATCATTTATAATAGCTGCAAATAAAGCCATCATATGGATCTGTGTTCCATAATTTAATCAACTGCCTGCTGCTAGATATTTATGTAAATATAATACTTCTAGTATTATAAATAATGTCATAAAGAATAACTTTCAAATAAACTGTTGGGTGTCTTGCTATTTCTTCCTTCGGATAATTTCATAGAAGTGTAACTGCTGTGTCACAGGACAGCGAATCACTATTGTTTTCAATTTCCAAATAGAACACGCGTTGCCTCATGGGTTCTATTTGTGGTTAAGCCTTTGATTTAGGTGCTTCTTCCCCATGCATTCCAGACACCCACTTACATCTCCACTCTCACACAATTATACTTGCAATTATTTACTTGCTCCTCCAAATCCCCACAGAATGTATATTTCTGTTTACATCCCCAATGTACCTGATAATATATTTGTTATTATACTATGAACAAGTCAGAGAAATGTTAATGTGTGTTTTGACTGAATGAAAAGCAACAGACTTACTGTTTGGAAATGTTTTTTCCGATGTGAGCTACATTTACTGGGACCTGCTGGAAAAGACTCATTGAAAGCCGCTAGAAATTCGGATCCCTGAACCTGATGCAGAGGCAAAGGAATGAGAAGTAATACATTTCAACTTCTGGGCCTAAAGCTGGAGTGGGGAGTCAGGAGCAGCTTGGATACTTGGATAAAACAGAAATGCACAAGGGAGTTTATAAGAAATTCAGATGCTAAGAATCCTGCAAATGAAAGAAAGCTATGAAGCGGATTTCCCCTTCACCGGTAGCTATAAAATTCTGTTTATGCATTGATGTATCAGTGATTAATTATTCAAACTATAGTCCTCCTGAGAGATTCCCAAGGCTTACAGCAAAGTAGGATAGGGACATCTGTGATACAGACTCAGCCCTCTGACCCATTCAGCCACGTCACACTGCAGATGAACCAAATCAAGCAAGCACAGCAACCCTCAAGATGATTTCACATTAAATTAGCCAAGAGCTGGTGAAAGCTACTCAAAAAGAATCGAATTAAAAAGCAATGAATGCAGAGTATGAGGAAGGGGACAGAGGTAAGAGTCAAGGGGAATAACGAGCTGTTTGATTGACTTGGGGGGAACAAGGAGGGCTGTCACCACAGGAAAAGCACCGTGAGGACAGATACACGCAAAGAAATCCAAAGCCTGTTCATTCCATGCCTTACTCTCTGTTACTTACTACCATGACTATAATTCTACTTGCAGTAAGACTATTCATCTGGCATAAAAGGACACACACTGTGATTTGTTTTACAGTGGTCTCCTGGGAATTACAGGTTAGTGCGGTGGTTCTTTGACCTTAGTGTGCATCAGGGTCACCTGAACGATGTTTTAAGTGATTGCTGGGACTCAACTCCAGAGTTTCTGACTCAGTAGGTCTGGGGTGGAAGTAGTTTTAGGGAAACCGTAGAATCCACATTTCTAACAAGTACCCAAGTGCCAATAACGTTGCGGGTCTGGGGACCACACTTTGAGAACGAGTGGTTGAGGGAGTCAAGGGTCAAGAGTTATCACTCCATTGTTACAAACTACTCTGGATTAAAATTATATTCCCAGTATGAAAATCTTCAAATGTATTCTGAAATACATAGTGAAACCTCAAATATGTAGAACTGGTGTGAAAGGAGCAAGAGCCATTTAGCCAAGAGAGCAGTGAGACGAAAGAGAACAGACAAGGTGCTCCGGAGAGATGAACAGTCGTTGCTGCACTGGGTGGGGGCGTGGTGCAGGGAGACCGACAAGCCCAATCAGCTAAGGCCATTCCTCGGAAGGAACAGAACAAGTGCAGATTAATAATTACCACAAAGATCAGGCAAGGAGGTCCATTTCTGACTACGAGTTCATTATTTGACCAGGACCTAGCAGAACCACCCACAGCTTTGTATTCAAAATAGAAGAAAAACATAATGGGTTCCAACTTTATCCCAAACCCCTCACACTGGTCATCAAGGTAAGTCTCACAGCTTTAGTTCTATCAGAGGAACTGGGGATAGGAAGGGAAGAGAAGGATAGGATGAAGAGTGAACAGATCCTCTTAGTATCCTGAAGGAGAAAACTATTTGGAAATGGAGACATTATACAGCGCTCCAGAAGTGGCCATTTGTGCTGCCTTAAATGCAGATTGATTACTGCTATTTGGATGTTGAGTGCATCATCTTTTCTGAAGAAAGGGAAAAGCTAAATTTCCCCACATTCAGCTGTGTCGTCCAATCACTTCCCCACACCAGCTCTTTTAATGCACTTTCCTGTTAGGACAGGCTCTTGCAATAGCTGATCTACCCTATTCCCCAACAGTGAAACACCCCACACTGACAGGTGCTGTATCCCATTAGCAACCTCCTGACCGTGACACCTAACTGCAAGGCGAAAATGTAGTGGGGTGTGCGCCTCCAGGGTTAAGAGAAGGAAGCCATCAGCATATTGAAGAGAAAGAACAGCCTCCTTCCTCTGCACTGGCTTCCAACTTGCACTGGCATGATGTAATGCAGCTGAGTAAAGAGGGCAGAAGGTAATTCACCCAACTCCAGCTTTCTATGAAGCATGGGCTAAAAACTCCACTGTATCCTGGTGTTATAGGAATCTACAATTACAAGAGAAGGAAAGAGAAAAGCTCCAACTCAAAGCTCTGTTTTTAACAGTATTCAGTAGAATCTAGTTTTATACAAAAAGAAATTTCACTTGTAGAGGTCATTAGATTGAAAGTGAGAAATCTTGGTTTATTTAAAGCTGTGTCATTAAACTATTGAGAAGATGAGAACAGAGGCTGGATAGAAGAGATGAATTTCAAGGAGATGCTCTCCTGGGAAAATTTAATAGAAATGAGAGATGGAATAAAAAAGATGTACGGCAGGCAGTGTTAACAACACAGAGGGAGAAAATAGGAGGGGCTAAGAAAACAGGTAAGAGAAGAAATAGGAAAAATAGCAGTATCTAGAGACACTCTTCAAGTTATTTAATGTCTGTCCCTCTGAGATTGCATGCTTTGTAAGGCTTGAGTCTATTACCTTTCTTCTTTACCACTATTATCCCCAATGCCTAGGCCCCAGGATGCACTCATAAAAATGAGAATAAAGAAAAGAATTGAATGCAAAGCTATCACATACAAAATAAACTAGCCTTGAATAACTGTTCCCAATAGAGGAATGATTTGCTTTCTTGGAGAACTGGTTAACTCATGTAATCTACACCCGGTGATAGGATATATTAGTTCTAAAAATTTTAAATGCACACTCAAATTCAAAACCAATTTTCTCACTGGACTGGTACACAGATGAAACTTGCTAATTAAGATATTTAACAAATCAGTACTGTGCCAAACTAGTAGTACTGAGCTCTTCCACTCAAGAATACTAAAGTTAGAGGTTTTTATGTTGCAGTAGGAAGTGTCGGCAAGTCTTCATATTACATTCATAATCAATACTATAAATGCCAGTTTAATTAAAGATGCAGAGAGGAAGGACCTTATCAAAAACTTGTGTGCTCTGGCTGGTGTGGCTTAGTGGACTGAGCACCAGACTGCAAATTGAAGGGTCACTGGTTCAATTCCCTGTCAAGGTACATGCCTGGGCTGCAGGTCAGGTTCCCCAGTTGGGGGTGTGCAAGACGCAAATGGATTGATGTTTCTCTCTCACATGGTGATGTTTCTCTCCCTCTCTTTTTCCCTCCCTTCCCATCTTTCTGAAAATGAATAAATAAGATCTTTTTAAAAAAGTTTTGTACTTTTTAAGCACAAGTTACTTTTTTCTCCTATTGAAATTCTGAGGGAAAAACTTCTATAAATCAGAAAAATACGGAAAAAATTTCTATATATCAGAAAAAATGGGAGGCCAAGAACTTCTTTCCCAGTAGTACTGAAAGCATTTCAGTACAAATGCAACATACCTTTGTAAGTTACTGCTACAAATACATGGAAATTGGTAGGCCTATCATGGCCCTACGTAATTACATTACCAAGAGAGACTCTTACTTAAAAATAGTTTGATAGGACTTTAATCAAGGACTGGCACTGATGGAGTTTGGAGCCTGGAGATGCAGAAGTCAGCAAGGCAGGAGCACTAGTTGGTGGTTTTTATTTTTTAAAAAAGGAAACATTGCAGGGTTGCTCAATCAGAAAACGGTCCGTGTGGGGCCTGGGAAGAGAGGAAGCCAAGGCAGAGCTGAGAAAGGGGCAGGCTCACATGTGCTTCTCAAAGGCGTAGGACAACACCACAGTTCTCTTAATCTGCAGTGTGCTGGGCAAGAAATAGAAAACCCAAGGAAAGATAAGAGAGAGCCTGCCCTTTTCTCTTCTACCAAGATAACCCTAAGCTCATTATGTATGTCCAGAATGACTCTAAATTCATTTAAATTGGCTAGGACACTAGATTGTTCAAAATAACTGCTTTCCCACAGTCAAGCTGGGGCATCACTTTCTTTTCTGAATACATACATCCTATCTTCATATCACAAAATCTTAGGATTAAGAGGTGCCTTAAATAAATAAAGTCCCAACTTCTGTGTTCTCCTGCAGTGAGCCACAGAGGCTAACAGTTTCTAGGAAACCTTAAGTATTACATTTTAAAATATAGTTACTGGTGGCTTTTGAAGAAGGTACACAGATAATTTTCCCCAGGTATGGATGTCCAAGAAAAGCAAGGCACACAGCAGGCTTTGATTAATTCCCAGCACCACCAGCTCTTCCTCAGCATCCATGACAAGCTCAACAATAGCCCACTTGGACGACCTCTAGAACACTAAGGAAATTCACATTCTAGCCTATTTAAAATCCTACTGGATGTGTTATAACAAAGGTAGAGGACAGAGTATACAAGCACCTGAGAAAACAAGAAGGATCTTGATAATGACTCAGTACCTTGGAAATCCCTCTGAAGGACATGAGAGATTCTCTGAGAGAGTCAAAGCCCTGTCTCATGTTTAGACCACTCATCAAGATGTAGGATGCAGCAGGCCAGCGGAGTGAGACAAACCAAAGTTAACTGAGAACCGGGAATGTTGGAAAGTCGACAAAGAGAAATGAAAAATTAGGGTGGAACATAAAAGACATAATGTGTCACATTCCCTAAAAGAGCCCACATGATGTCCTTAAAAAGAACCAAGTTCAGGAGTGTCACCAAGAAGTGTGGATTAGCTGCTAAGTTCTTTTTGCTAAAAATAAGAACAACATACACTAGAGCTCTCAGAACCCCAGAAAAAATCAAGGGCTTTTCAATGAAGCCCAGAAGAGAGCAAAGACTGAGAGTACATACAAAAATGCCAAAACCTTATCTTGCCAGGACACAAGGTAATGAGAGAGGAGGTAGCTGATGATAGACAACTGAACTAGAAAGGAAGGTTTGCATGTTGGGCAGTAGGGACTAATTTATCCTTGGGACAAAAAAGATTAGGCTTCCTCTAGATGTGCCAAGTATTTGAGGCACAAGGGTTTCCCAAGAGCAGACAGGCGTCTGTCTGCATGAAGAAGCCTGGAAAGGCTGACAAACCAGACAGAGCTGCTGAAGGGGTGTGAGCGTGTTTCTGGGGGCAGGTGAACATGCTTGGAAGCAGTAGGTAAACTGCAAACTGGTATTCTTTTTCCTCTTCGGTCTCACCTGGTCTGCCAATGGGTGTGTAACGCAACGCTCCCTGAGCTCCCATCAGATGATCTGAGAAAGGCTGGCAGATCAGACCCACTTTGCAGAGGAAGCAGTACTGCACAGCCCTGAGAAAGCTCATCACAGCTCCTGGGCAGGCAGGTCCACTGACCCGGTTAAGTCAGACTAACAGGCTGCCCTTTCCTCAAAGCTTGTAATGTTTCTCTAAAAGGATTAATGACCAAGCAGTGCTCTGAAAAGTAAAGTCAATGGAGGAGTACTGTGCAGCACGCTGATATCACTAGTGATAGAGAGAGATCCAGGGATCAGAGACAAAGAAATCCTCGGACTCAACACCTTGAGGGGACAGCCTGAAGAACCACTTATTATTTACCAATCGAATTCCAAACTGAAGGATATAAACACAGCAGATATTATTAATTTGGCCTTTGCTAAAGCATTAGACACAGTATCTCAAGAAATTTTATTTGGGAAATTAATTGAAATTGGCTTGGTTCAGTACACAATCGCTGAAGATTAAAAACTGGCTAAAGGATGACAAACAAAAGACAGTTAAGTGACAGTCTATGCAGTGAGAGACTTGAGGTCAACATGAAAGCCATTCTTGTCTAGGGGCTCTATTCAGGGTGGAGGAAGGCATAAACAACTCGCTAATGAGATCTGCAGAGGACACTAAGCTGGGAGATAGAGGAAGCCCATTGACACGGGCATGAAATTACAAGGCAGAGTTCAACTGGAAAAAAACACAGCTAATCTATCTTGGGAAAAACAACCCTAAACTCCCATAATGTTCAACAGACAGGCAGGATAAGGGGCGGAAGAAGCATGTAAAAAGAGTCTGACATGCTGTAATGTGACAGAAGGAGAGAATGCTAAGGGAAAACGAGGAGTGTGTTATGGGGAATGTAGCACTTCCAATTGCAGGCAAACCAAAATAAAGCAGAGTGTCAGAAAATACGGGATCTTGAAGTGAGGCCAGGTTTATCATTTAAAATGGGAAGGGGTCATTCTACACTACAACTATTTTAATGGCTACAAAACCTCCTCTCTGGCAGGTGGTGCAGTTGTTCCCAGGTCTTAATTCATCTCGCTGGGGGTTAGCATCTAGAAGATGGCACTGGGCAGCCATTCTGAGGCTCAGTGGCGATACTGCTCCAAAGGAAAACTCACAGTTCAGGCTGGCCATTGCTTCTACATCTTTATGGGTCTGTGCTGCCCCAGAGCAGTGCCTCATAGGTCTGGGGAAGCAGTCAATTTCTCTCCGTTTACTCAACCTGCAACAGAGCAGTGACCCTGAAGCCAGTTTTTTCACCATCAGTCTGAAAGCAATGGCTCAACACAATTAGCTCCAGGCAGCACACTGCTTTAGCAGGCAAACATCTTGTTACTGTACATTCCTTCAGCTCAAAATCAGTACTAGACTAAAGAGGCTGTTTTCTTCTTAAAACCTAAAACTTAAAAAAAAAAAAAATTTCACTCTCTACGCATACCCATTAAACATTAGTGTACAACACAGCTACTTCCAACAGCACAATCAGAGAGCTTGTTGTGGCCTCACTTTCCAGAGCAGCTATGCAAATTATTTTCATGCTCCCGTATTGGTCAGAATTAAACATCCACTAGTGGCAGAGTGAACCCAGGGCAGAAAACAGGACTCTAGATCTCACTGGATCACTAAGTGCTCCTACTACTCCGGGAACGCATAACCTATTTTTCATGTTACCACCAGATCAAGCTGAGCGTACACAGCACAGACACCCCCACCCCCCGACCCCCTGCCCTTTGCCAATCCCACCTTAAGAATGATCTAATCATTGTCCATTTCCCTACAGTAACTAGATCATCAAATAGTACTTAAGAGATGTGAAGCCACATTTCCCACGATGGGTTCTTTTAGCCCAGTTGATTTAGTGATAACATAGGCAGGGAAAGAAAAATGAGGAAGTGAGAAAGAATTAGAGAAACACCATTTATGGACTCCCTACTGTATTACTTTACACTGACCATTAATGAGCCTTCGACAACCAAAGATAGTAGTATTTTCACTAAATTCTTTGTGCTCAAGAATTAGGTCCTCACCTAAAGAGTCCATTGGGAAAAGTCCACAAGAAAAGAATCCAAAAAGCTGCAGCAGACTGACAAACTGATTTCTTAGCTGACATTCTGTGTGACACTGTACAGATGCTCTATCCATCAGGATGTGACATGGTGTGAGGGGTAAATGTCCCATAGCAGGGCAATGTTCTGGGCCAAAGAGCAAGAGAAGTGATCTCAATAACAAAGTCTGAGGTATACATAACCATGTGCCCAAACTCATTCCTCCTCTAACTATAGAGGAGCATAACCTGGCAATTACCAAACTTCTAAAACTAAATAAGCACTAGATGGCACAAAAATGGCTGAGTGAGGCAAGCACCAGCAGTCACTTTGAGACAATAGATATATTTTGGTCAAGTTTAAGCAGTCTGCTGAGCTTTCCAAGTCAGTTCAGCAATGGTAGCTCAGTCCTTGCTCTGTTTCCTGGGAAGTCTGGGAAACACTCAACTACCTGCACCACTCAGTGACAGACATCTCAGTGAGTGAAAGCCTTGAGGAATGTTGCTGGTAAGAAATATTGCTGAGCAGAATACATGTCCTTGGGGCAACCAGCCACAGGGATAAAGGACGAAAGTAAAATGTCACAGGGCTTCTCAAATGCCCTCCTGCCAGCTGTCAGGAGTGTGAAGGCAAAACTCATTTCCTAATAAATGTTTTCATTTCCTTTGTACATGACAAAAGGCCCAGGGGTGATAAATGAGAGGGTTAGGGAGCAGAGGTCTCTAGAGGTAAGAACCAGAGGCAAATGTCCTGCACACGTAAGCAGGGCTTCACTGTTAGTTCCAGGGAACGATGACAGCAGTGATGACAAGGGTATCTTATACAGTACTTGATCTACATAGAAAGATCATTTCTGATACATACCTATTATGCAAATTTTAAAAACAGAGGCCCAAGTGTACTTACTTAATCAACGTTTGATGGCAAGTTTGAAGTGAGCCCCTTTTCTTTTCATAGGGAAAAACTCTAATAAAAGAATACAAGTTTTCTCAGCATATTATTTCTCATAACATTCTGCTGCTCAGAGTCAGGCAGGATATTGTGGACCTGGGAGAGTGGGGTCGTGGATCCCAGTGGCTTACTTTAATGATTATTCGTCTCACCTGGCCTCTGCGGCAAGCAGTTCATCATAGTGAGAGGATCTCTGATCATCATCCTGCCGGTATCTGATCACCGTGGCCAGACCTTTGCTGACAAGGGCCTCAGCAATGTTTCTGCAACAGAAAAGATAGGTCAGTGAGCACTAGAGGTGCATATGGGACTCAGTCAACAGAAATAATAACAATTAGCACCTGGAAGTCTTAACGCGTCCTGGTAGAGGAAGGGAGAAGCTGAGGACTTTAGGAGCAATGAGTTACTATGCTAGAAATCCAAGTACAAGATGGAATAACACAGTTCGCTAGCTCAGCATTTTTTTGTCTAGTACAGTCAGATGCTGTATCAATCTATACATAAAAACAAGCAGAAAATATCCGTTAGAAGCACACATTAGGCCAGGCTATTTACAGAATGTTATAAACAAGCCACTATCCTCAAGAAAAGTCTGCTGTAAAACATCAGATACACAGATTTAAAAAAAAAAACATAAAAGCATGACCTAAATTTCTTAAAATCTCCTTTCTAGCCTATACTATAACTGGAAAATGTCTTGTTCCAGTTTGGCAGTGTCAGAAACATTGGTTTAACATAACACTTGGCATGCTTCTCGTATCATCAGAATTCCTGACTGCGGCTCTCCCACCTAAAGGGAAGTGCAGAAGGTAAGTCTATGAATGAATTGGAGGGTAGTGCGGGTGGGAAGGAAGGTGCTGTGGTGGGATAAAAGTTCTTTATGAAAAACGGCATTAAAAAGAGGAACAAATAAACTCTGAGATGACCAGCTTTGGCGCAATACTCCAAACAGTCCTTTAAGGACTATGAAGTATATAAATGAGAACCCTTTACACTCTCAATTATGTTGAGTCTTCTTTCTTTCACCAGAATCAGACAGAGGCTCCACTATAAGTGACCTACATCAACTAGAGAAAAGTGCATTGGACATGACTCTTGGGCAACTAATGTCTCATATCTGCATGCTTACACCCCATCCTGGGAAGAGATCTTGATGCAAAGCAATCAAACCACAAAAACAAATTTTCAAAACTCACCTGTAGCAGGTACTGGAATTTAAGAGGCATGATATTACTGGGGGAGAATGGTGGTTATGTCTTTCTTTGTGACTGTCATAATTACATGAGCGTCCCCACTCAAACCATCTGGTTAGCTGCCCTTTAGGGAAGGGGTATGCTAAGCAATAGACTACTGTACCATATGCTACAAATTAGTGTTGTTTGGAAATGGGAGTTAACCCTTAACACACTGGTGTTCTTAGGGACTCAAACTTTGGAGATGCTGGGAGAAGAACTAACAACGTCATGTGCATGTTTAAGCCACTTAAAGCAAGGGTTCTCTTCATCAAAACTCAGGGACTTACTTTTTTAAAAGTCTAGGAAACGAAATAATATGTGCAGGAAGGGGAAGGAGGAAAAGATGCTGTGGCTGATTCTCTTCTCGTTTTGTGCCCCTCTGCTGCCTGTTTATCTACTGCCAGCATGATATTAATATCTCCAAACCGCCACGGAATTAGCACTTCTCAAAATCCACTCCCACAAAGAGGCTGCTCTGCTGGCCACCCTGTCTCCTGAGTCACCGCATGAGCATGCTGGCAAACACTGTCATTATCACGGAGTTGGGTTTGGCAGCACGAAGAATGCCAACAGCCCCAAGTCAGCAGATGTAGATGTTGAAATATGGTGAGAATTTAACCAAGAGTGTCACCATGAAACCCCAACAGGGCAGCAGAGACGCTCCACCCACCGAGGAGCCAGAGAGACTGGGGGACAGCTCCACCTGTGACAGGCTGAGAAGTCTGACTGATTTGAAATGCCAGAAGAACAAAGACATATTTGTTACTGCGTTTTGAATTACTGAGCATTGACATTTTAAAGTCAATACATGGGGTCTGGAGGATAAAGTGGAATGACAAAGCAGGATAGAAAAATTCACACAAGTCATCTTCTATCTGAAAAGCTAGAGAATATGAAGCAAAACAGCACAAATGTTTAATGATCCACTCCCATTAATGCTGCTCAAATCAATTCCCGGAATTACTGATTACTGGCATGGCCAGCAGAGAACCAAGGGCACCATCATCCCCTCCCCCTTCATGGTTGCTCCCCTCGGTATCCTGTCAGCAAACGTCCACAAACCAGGTAAGGCCTCAGATTCCCAACTTCACACCCTGCCCACTCTCCTCTTCTCCTTTCTCGCTGAAGCCATATTCTCTTAGCTTCACATCCCTAATTGCAGATTTCTCCTGGAGGAACAGTTGTGGCACTAGTGCTTAGGAGTAAGGAGAGTAAAAACACAGGAAATAATAATAACAACCATCATTACCGGGCATTTACTATGAGTCAGGCACGTGAGAATCACATCACACGCACTTTCTTCTTGATGCAGCTCCCCTACGGTAACTCCCTCCGCGTCTATCTTCCGTTCTCACTGAGGGCTGAGGGCAAGGCTGCCTCGTTCTTGTTGTGTGCTACAGGGGCCAGCACCACACTTGGCATAAAGCAGACAGTAAATATCTCCTGGATGAAATAATTTAACTCATTTAGGATAAATAATTTTTTCAATGTGTGTATCACAACACATTCTTATAATTTTGTTTTAAAACATCCTGAAAATTTTGAGCTACTCTCTGAAATCAGACCAACACCTAATCGTTTTGGAAATACAGCACTGAACATTATTTATTATCCTAAGTACATATTAGCCGAGCTTGCCGAGAATAGAATTAAGGACAAGAGCTTTCTAAATATGCCTTACCAGCTTCTGTCTTTCTTCTCTCCATTATCTAAGACTCGAATTTAAACAGAATGAAAGAAAGACAGAAAATGGAATTAGCCTAGATCCATGTACTTGACTCTCTCATTCATTTCTTTTGGCTGCTAATGAAAGGTCAGGAGATGTCCCCCCGGGCCAAAGATGGCTCAGAAACCAACACTAGTATGTTGATCATTTGCCCAGCAAGAAAAGAGAACATTAAATTACATGCCATGACATTCTGCTGCTTTAGACAAATTCAAAAGTTCTGCTTTCTTGAGTGTATCAGTAATTCTACTCCAATTACACATGTCTGCTTCAAATGGATAATTCACAGTCAGCATACAAAAAGGGAACATACAAAAAGGAAGTCAAACAGGAAGTCATCTCTCTCTGTATCAGCTAGAAACACAGAGAGTTAGAGCTGGGATTGAACTGCTTTTCCAAACTAAATGAGAAATTTAGGTTCTGTTAAAAGTGAACAGTTTCCATTAGACAAGATCAGATATTCCTGATACAAACACAACCAACAAAAGTCTCACATACAGGCTTTCTCAAAACACCTCTAGCAGTTGAAGCCTTCCCCTCCCACTCTTCCACAGCAAGCAGGTTGTTTAACGAGCACATACTTTCCAATAATAAAATAGCTTTGAAACTATGAGGTCCTAGTATTTTTCCAACATGGAGAAAAGGTGTGCTATGCTCTTACATGAGAATACGATTCTTTAAGTAGATTTTATTTACAGTACATTGTAATTGCCTTACCACATTTTTGTCAGCCTTCCCCATTCTTAATCCCCCTACCCCAAGACTGGAAGTAACAAACAATATACATCAGATAATCGTCTAAAATTACCCAGATTACTTAACTGTGTGTGTGTGTGTGTGTGTGTGTGTGTGTGTGTGTGTGTGTGTAACTTTGGAACAATCTGAACTTACAAAAAAACTGCACATACTGTATGGAGTATGTGCCCTCCATCTCTGAACAACTTCAGAGTAAGTAACCAACCCGGTGTATACTATCGCGCCCAAATACTTTAGTGTGCATTTCCTACAAACCAGGATATTTTCCTATATTATAAAAAACAAATGAATAGAACCAGGATATCAAAAGGGACACATTACTACCATCCATAAACCCCACTCGAATTCTGCCAATTGTTCCAATAAAATACTTAGGAAAAAAAGGATCTAGCTCAGAATCAGGTGTTACATTTAGTTTCCTTATCTCCTTAATCTGGAACACTTCCTTGGTCTTTTTTTCTTCCCTTCTTCTCTCTTTCTTGACACTTTGAACAGTATAATCCAGTTATTTTGGTTTGCCTGATGTTCCACTGTGACGAGAGGCAAGGAATGCATCTTTGGCAGGAACACCACAGAAGAGAGCTGTACCTTTCCTGTGGCCACCTATGAAATGACCTTTGATTTACCATCCATGTCCACTTTGCTCACTTGATCATGATAGTGTCTACCAGGCTTCTCCACAGTAAGGTACTCACTCTTTTTCCTCTTTATACTTAATATGCATTTTGAGAGAAGACAATTTTCAGCCGTCAAGCTCCCAAGTTATTCACTTATTTATTTGGATAAGTTTAAACTCATGGAATCTCATTTTATTCAAAGGGTCATAATCCACTACTATCATTATTTATTTTGATGCTGAAATTGTTCCCAAACTGTCTAGTGGGAACTGGATTGAGCAGGCTTCTATGTTCTATGGACATGTCCCATACATTCTTTGAGCACTTCCTGATTTCTGGTACAAGAACACATTTCAGGCTGCTGTTTTCTGTAGCTCTGAAATCAACCATTTATCTAAGTTTCCCACATTTACATCATTATTTCTATACATTTATTTCTATAACTCTTGCAAACCATGTGTAACAGTCATGAAAATGTGCCTCTCAGAGCTCTGACTACAGGAAGCATAACTGACTGACAGTCCCAGCTGCTGTGCTCAGAAATCCATCACTGTTTCAGCCAAGGTTATGCTTCCCACCAGCTGCTCCTAGCCAATGAATGAGTGCAGCAGAGATATTAAGGCAGGCCAATTGCTGAGACCTTGGACTCCTGTGATGGGCAACTTTGGCTCGAGGGCTCCTTGTCAGCTTTGCAGAAACTCTTAGAACTAACTGCCCCACAGCTTTGATTTTTCCACTCCAACCTTCCCCCCTTGCCTCCCTAATTCTCCAGACCGCTAAGGCCCACAGTGTAGTCTGATGAGTCTCCCAGCCTCATCCAGATCCCTGAGAAGAGTTTCCCCCCAATGAATCTCTTGCATACCCAGTTCTATCTTGGCATCGGCTTCTTAGAAAACTTGGACCAACATACCATAAGTTCACATAGATATCTACAATCCCAATCCATTATTACAGGATTCACTTTAGTTTTCTTCCTTTCCCTATTTATTTATTCTTCCCTTCTTTGACTGTGAGAAATCTGGCTTGCATTATCCTTAACTTTTTACTTCTAAGAAAATACTCCTTTGCCCTGGCTGGTGTGGCTCAGTGAGTGCTGGCCTGTGAATCAAAGTGTTGCTCGTTCAATTCCCAGTCTAGGGTACATGCCTGGGTTGCAGGCCAGGTCCCCAGTAGGGGGTGCCCAAGAGGCAACCACACACTGACATTTCTCTCCCCCTCTCTTTCCCCTCCCCTCTGAAAAATAAAATAAATAAAATCTTAAAAAAAAGAAAAAAAGAAAAAAGACAAGACTCCCCCATATATACACATACATTTAATTACTCATACATTCTGTGACTTTCATGATTTGGTGACTAACACTAGAGCTAATTTAAAGGAAACACACTACTCCATTAAAAAAAAAAAAAAAAACACCTGGGTTAAATGGACAAGTATTTCAAAAGAGCAGGCACAGGATATAATACCATAATACATATCCCCCCTTCATTCTCCATCTGAACAAGGGTAACAGATAACTTGCAATGGCTCTGGCTCATAGATCTCTATCTAGCTGTTTGAGTTTAACATTTTCCACTTAAAAACCATCTACATTTTATCACTCACTGAGATGTCCGCGGAGATTATAAAAGCAGAGCATTTTCCTTAAGGCAAATATGCACATGAGCACATATTCAGGATAAAGCAAGCCCATAAAGAAATGCCTTTCCAGTCTATTTCAGTCAAGGTTAAAGGAAAAAGGCCAAAGATAATGAACAGCTCAATTCATTCATAACACTATCATCATCTATAGCAAAGGTACCTATCTCACGTGTGCATACCTACACAAAAATACACATACTCCCCACGTGATCTCTTTACAATAATTTCAAGGGTCTGTGGTCAAATTTCATAAACTGAGCACAAAATACATCCCATGACTATTTACTAGGAGACAACACACACCCAAACAAGACATCAGGCATGCAGCCTGGGCCTGTGTCACCTGTGGCCCTCAAAGGCTCTAATATTTTGTGCTGGAAAACTGCTTCTACTTCCTTTTTAGACTGGCTGTCCCTCTGCCACAAGGGCAGGCTTTCTCGTGAATACTGGGATGGAGATCCCCAGCTGACAGGGTTCCAATATTGATTTCTAACCTACCAGATGGCTCATCTGATTTCTCAGCTATACGGGGATGTTCTACTGTGGGGCTGAACCACAGGGAAGCTTCACAATGCTGATGTCTTTCTTTGCAACTAGGTTAGAACAAAAAAGGAGGAAGAGGTCACCACAGGACTCCGTAAGAAGGTAGGAAGCCAGGAAGACTGGAAAACTTTTCTTCAGAATACTAGGTCCACTTTTACTCATGTATATGGAAAAAGTAGGCTTTCTACCCTAAAAGATACTAAAGAAATGGAAAAATGATAAATAGCTAACAGGCCCAAAAGCCTTCTTTCTCTACAGGTTCATATGAAGACCTCTAATATACATGCTCTTTGAGGCAGGAACCTGACAATTTCAGGCTTGAGTTTGACTTGGCTTTTATAAACTGACAAAATAAGCCTGTAAAAGGAGAGAGTGAAGTTCTAGATGAGCAGAATCTTTAGATAACGGGCAATAAAGAAGTACCTTTTATTAAGTTACTGCTTTCAACCAGGCCTGATACTAGCAAAAAGTCCTACAGAATGACAGGTAGCTGTCAAAAGCTTGTATGATGACACCTCCAAGAGGTCACACTTGACCTCTCCCACCCAGGGTCTTCTCTGCTCCAATCTCCAATGACTGAGTTCACATGAACCTGCAACTATGATCCCCCCCCTTTTTTCTTAAAATACACCCAGGAGGTGCTTACTATGTAACCACACAGCATATGTAGACCAGAGAATCTGTTTTAGAAGCATTAATAATTAGAAACATCTGAGGTGACACAACATCCTTTATAGATTTACCAAATTTCTCTCCTACTGTCTTCCCTATTTTTTCACTTCTCCCTTCAAGTAATGTAAGATTCTTAAAACAACTAATACCTTTTTTGAAAATCTTTTTATTCTTATCTGCTCCTTTATCTGGTTAACAAGTCCTGTCACCAGAATGGCCACCAGAGGATCCCTAGCACAGTGGCTAGGGACTTTCCCAGAATGCAAGACAGACTGATTTAAAACAAAGAGGAAGCTTCAAATGCCTCGATATCCTTAGCCAGGCTCTAGAAACCAAAGCAAATTCAGGCGGGGGGTAGGTGGGGTGGAGATCAATGATTATCAAGGGCTGTATTAAAGCACATGGAGTCTTAGGGCAGAACATCCTTGTTCCAGGCTCTCAGAACCAAAGGTAACTGCTTTGGAAAGCCTACCAACACAGCTGTTGTTATATGGAACATAGCAGGACCCAAAGAGAAGCATGACCCCAGAAAGCTATACTTAAGGAGGGGCAAGTATGGAATAGGACTCATCAGAATAGCCTTAGAAGCAAATCAAGAAATAAAGGCACTCTTCAGAACAAAACCTCCCGGGAAGTTTAGTTTATATTTAATGAACATTCAAAATATATATACAGGTTCTACACACAACTGTTCTTCTTCATGAGAGCGTTTCCAGAGACTGGAGTTGAGATATGAAAATCAAGAACTCTGGGGAACAATAGACTCTGCCTTCTCTTTGCATTTTAATGAATTCTAATCATTCTTCCTCATGGAGAGGGGGATGTGGAAAGAAAACAACGAAGACTAACATGGATTTGGTCTAAAGGACTCAAAAGGATGCATGGTTCGAATGGCACCAAAGAAAACCCATAAATAAGACCGGCAGAAAGGAGAAAGGGGGGTGGCAAGGAAAAAGAAAAAGTCACTCCATGAAACAATTACTGCTTTGTAGAAAGATAAACCCTTGGACCCCGACAGCACACATTCATCCAAACTTCGTCATAAATAAGAGGCCTACTCCTGAGTCCTGACAAAAACCTCTCTGGCTTCAGAGAGGCCATGCCCCACTAAGCATCAACAGTACTCTTCAGTTTGGGAAGAAAAGAAATAAAACCAAAGATTCCCACGGAGCAGGTTTTAAAAGTGGATGATGAAGAGATGTCACTTCATTCTCAACCTGTCAAGAACAGCTAATTCTCTGTTTTGAGGTAGCTCTGGGCCATATCACAGTCATTACCTTATTTCCACTCATCCCTACCATCCCTTGACCTCCTGAAAGAAAAACTAACAAGAGAGCAAAATACGATAGAAATATAGACTAGTCCCTTGTCTGACGTGTTGCAAGACCCCCAGTGGATACCTGACACCAGGGAGAGCAGCGAACCCTGTATGTACTGTTTTCTTCCTATATATACATACCTATTATAAATTAGGCACATTAAGGGGTTAACAACAATAACTACTAATAAAATAGAACACTTATAACAATGTGCTGTAATAAAAGTTATGTGGAGAGGTCACTCATTTCAGGAGAACCCTTGATGAAGTCTCCCTAAAAGCCTCAATGCTTTCTGGTGTAGCACACTGCTATCAATCGGAACACATTTGCTGGCCATGCCTTCCACCCACAGATGTAATGCCTTTCCATCCTAACTAAGCACTTATCATGCACCATGGCTGTTAACTTTTATAGATGGAGGTGCAACAGCAAAACTAGCACAACTTTATTTTTCCTCCTTCACACTTTTCTGTCACTTTAAGTGACAGAAAAATTCGTCCTTACTGTTGATCTTAGCATGGTCAGCATAGGCTTTTTCTCCCTTTCTTATTAAGTGGAGAACATTCACCTTTTCACTTAAAGCAAGCACTTGCCGGTTTCTCTTCGATGTGTCCAAACTGCCAGCCATCACCACTCTTGCACTTTGGGGCCATTATTAAGTAAAATAAGGGTTACTTGAACCTAAGCACTTAGATATCATGACCATGTATCTGATAACCAAGATGGCTATTAAGTGACTAACGGGCAGGTAGCGCACGCAGCGTGAATATGTCAGACAAAAGGATGATTCACATCTCAGGAGGGATGAAGGAGGACAGCACAAGGTTTCACCACGCTATTCACAACAATGTACAATTTAAAACTTATGAATTGTTAATATGTGCAGACCATTGTTGACTGCGGGTAACTGAAACCATTGAAAGTGAAACTGCATATAAGGGGGACTACTGTACTTGGACGAGGTAGAATTAAATGCCTAACTCACTTCATAACTCTAGCTAATAGACAGGATAGTTTGAAAATATAGGTCAAAGCAAATTTAGAAAAGGAGGGGGAAGAAGCATAACACCAAATAGCTCCATCAAACTGTTATACTTACTAAATAGACAATTTTACTCTGCCCCCAGGATTTCTGCAGTACTGTAATCTTATTGCCGCCTCTTATATGATACTTTCATTTATTCAGCAAGATCATGGCTTGATAAGACAAGGAAAAACTGGTGTTATACTCTATTATGCCAGCCCCTCTCTAAGTATCACTGCACTTCCAAGTCAATAAACTATTTGAGGAACTTAGGACAATGATGAACCTTGGCTATATATATGAGGAGCACATTAAATGGAAATGACAATAGAACTATGTCACCTTCAAATATCTAATATTTCCTCTGATCTCCAATACTCAAAATAAGACAGAAGAAAAACAGTAAGGAAAAAAAAAAACCCATCTGTTTCATAGACAGACTACATGAACTTATCTAAATCTCCTTTTTACAGCAGGGCAGAACAGGGGGTATGTACCCAGAGTGACACTCCGTCTATTAGACAAACATCTTTCCCAGAAGGAGACAAATAGATCCTTCAAAAAACAGTTAATATAATGAATTCAATACTGGATATAGCTTGAAGAAAGCAAACTGTCTAACTAATATGCACTTCCAATCCAGCCAAACTGGTCCACTCCTTGCTAAATATGTCACACAATTCCAGTTCCAGCTATTTGCAGGACATGTGAATCTGCATGATTCATCATCACGTAAAACTCAGCATTTCAAAAATAAAACTCACTTCTTTAGAATAAGCTTTTCAGAAGCCTACCAAATCAGCTCATTCCCCTAACATCTCTTGTTAGGACCATCATATTCTCCGTCAGCTAAGCCTGATGACTCTCTCATCCCATATAAAGTTAGGTGTCAAAACTTTGAATTCAAATCTCCAGTGTCTCCCCCACGCATGCTTTCTGTTCCTTCTCTCTACCCCAGTTGCAGCTCCCACTAACTCTCACCTGTACCCCTTACTTCTGCTTCCCATACCTGGTTTCCTTGCAGTGCTGACCAAATACTGCCAGTTTAATCCTCACAAAGCACAGTTCTGGCAAGTAATCCTCATTCTCAAATCTACCATGACCACAGAAAACTTCTTAGACATTTTCCAACATAGGGACAACATTAAGTTATCATATATGCAATGAACATGATGAAGAGGAAGGAGAGGAGGAGGTGACAAGAGATGGGGGAGGAAAGAAAAAGAGAGAGAGAAGGATGGATGGAGAGGAGAGGGTCAGGGGAGGAACATAAACATTTTTTGAGCACTATTCCAAATGCTTTCCATATATTAAACTATTTAATGATCCCAGAATCCTAACGAGGTAGGAACTGTTATCATCCCTATTTATTGTACAGATGGGAAACTTGAAGCACAGAAAGGTACAAAACTTGTGACAGAGCTGGAACTAACAAGAAAGGCTATACGCAGAGACCTGGCATTTGTACAATGAAAAGGATCTTGCTAATAATCCTATCCAACCCCATAAACATCTGATAACAGAACTATTTCCCTGACTTTTCACTCAAAAGATAATTAGATTTAATGAAGGCCTAGTCTGCTATAGGATAGGCGCTTTTAACACACATTAACCTAATCCTTTCTAGAAATATAAGGGTGCTAAGAATATGCTAATTCTATACACTGACAAAAAAGAGTAAACCATTTCAGACTAGCCTCAAGTAAGCCTGTTAGTAAGTGACACAGCCACAATCAGAAGCTAGATTTTTAAAATTCTAAATCCAGTTTTCTTTTGACTAAGTGCCACAAATTACAGGGGAATAGACTATAAAGGTATTCATTCTACAATGGATCCCTCATATGTCTCGAACCCTATTCCATCAACTCCTTTCAATCTTCTGCTTAGTCTAACCAGTCAGCTTAGCTACCAATCAAGCCTTACATTCTCTGCATCTCTATGCCTTTGGCTGCACTACTCATTTGGCACTTACCTTTTACTTCTGTATATTATTATCTTCCTTTGTGTATGTATCGTGTGTTCCCAGCTAGATCATATTCCCTACTGGTCCAAAAAGAGCCCAATACTTAGTAGGCACTCAATAAATATTTATTGGCTAGCTGACTGATTTCACTCTCTGAGTTCCCAGAGGATTCTGTGGGCTGTTGGATGAAAACAAAGTAATAACTGAGTCATAGAATTTTTGAGCAGAAAAGAGTCCATAGAGATAAAATAACCCCAAACCTTCCTTATATAAATGATGCCAGAGAGAAACCCTAAAAATCTTTACATGAGTTGTCTACAGAAACACAGAGTGATACCATCGCAAAGGGCATCTTGTATCCTTCTGATTCTTAACTTGTTTCCCTTTATTATGCTACTGTCCTTTTAACATTCTATAAAGTAGGAATAAATATATTCTGCACATGAATTATCCAAAATGTCATTAATAAATTAAAATTTTATTGGATCATTAAAATCCACATCATATTATAAATCTGATCACTCTAAAATGACTAATAATGCCAGCTAAAATACATATTAAGCATTTAATTATAATAATTTGCTTGCCTTCTAAGGGTTCTGGGGGAGGGGGAGAGAGTACGTGAAAAAGTCTGATGACTTTTTGCTCTATATTCTAACACAAGGTAGAAACACTCATTGTAGACATGAGTACGTTTTCTCTTCATCCCTTATTTCCTATTCTTTTCTTTCCTTTGAGAGAACATTTTACAAAAGAGCAGTGTGAAGAGCATGATACAGGTGTGAGGAGAAAACATCCTCGAACATTGCTCCCTCCCTAACAGTGGAAGGAATGAACTGAATCTGTCCAGTCAGCAGGAGCTCCTTCCCCTATCATCCATCCCTAGTTCCTCAATCAAGACACGACCTGGGAGAGGTCCTGTGACAAAAACTGACTGTAGTCATTCCATATTTTTGTGCATCCATGGTCTTTACATGTGCTTGAAATCCAAGTATCCACATGTTAAACAGTGGGTGTAATAAGTAGGAGACAACTGCCATCCCCCTTTCTACATAGGGTAATATTCCATTGTTGGATAATTTCACTTCTATACTGTGGAAGATGAAAATCATCAGAGGCTCACCCTTGCCCTTGACCCTGGCAACCAGTGCACAGACACAGTGACAGTGGCTCTGCCAATTAAATGCTCCTGCTTTCGGAGTGAAGCAAAGGAGAGGAGGCGGTCAGAATTCATTACATGGTGTCCTAGCCCCGAGTCAGGGCTTCTGCAGGTTATGGTGTCCTTAGGCTATGTGTAAGTAAAGACAATTATTTGCTTCCTGCTTCTTGCCCTTTGGAGCTGCCCTGGCCCCATCTACTTTCCAAGTCTGAAACCCCACCCTTAGGCCAGTTCCTTCAGCCCCTCGAAACTTCCCAATGTACCTTCTTCTTTTTCTTTTTTTTAAAGATTTTATTTATTTATTTTTAGAGAGGGAAGGGAGAGGGAGAGAGAGAAACATCAATGTGCGGTGGCTGGGGGACATGGCCTGCAACCTAGGCATGTGCCCTGACTGGGAATCGAACCTGCGATGCCTGGTTCGCAGCCCACGCTCAATCCACTGAGCTACACCAGCCAGGGCTGTACCTTCTTCTTTAAGTCAGTCAGACTTTTTACCGTCCAGAACAACTTACCAGATTTAACTGACTCTTTCTTGAGGTTTTTTGTTTGTTTTTGGGTTATTTTGTTTTGTTTTGTTTTTTTTACAAAGTCCTGAAGCACGGGTTACACAGGTCACAGTTTCCTCTAAATCAGGATATCTGGGAGCTTAGGCCTAGGGTGAGAGGTGAATGCCATCGTAAAGCTTCCAGAAGTCTGCAGGCCCAAGCAGAGCACCACTGCATTATCCCGATGGCACCCGTGTCACAGGGTCCTGAGCAGATGGTAGGAAAGTACGTAATCTTTAACCTCTTGCTTAGGTACTTGGTGTAGAATAAATGGGAACAAGTTCTTATCTTGCCCCATCACCTCACTACTAGCTGAGTAGGAGTGATTACAGTGTGATCTCTACCGAAACACTTGACATTCAATGAGGTTCCGATAACCAACCTGTAATCCAATAGTTCCGGCCACCCTTGCAAGTAAAATGAGAAGTGCAGGAGAAGATGAGCAGTGAAGTAAGAATGCCCTTGAGGATTTTGCCACTGGGTGAAGAATAAAAGTCAGTTTAGGAATATCCATGATCATATTAAAGTGTGGAATATATGAAGGTGAATATCTTAAAGTCAAGAAAACATGTATTTATGTTTTTATAAGGATCCTACTATATTCAGGTGTAGGGATCAATTATATGTGCTTACAAGAATGAATGAACAAGGTAAGTGTGAGATATGTCTATTGTTAGTATTATAAAAGAGATTTTCCTAGTTATTTCATTTGTGTTTCTAAACAAAAATGATACCCCAACTATACTCACCAGTTACTACAATAATTTCTTATCTTTAGGTACCAAAAAAAGAAAATTTTAGTTTAGTTTATTTTGTTTGTTGTTTGCTTTCCAAAATGCACGTAAGAGGAAACCAAACCAGCCCTGGTGGTATGGCTCAGTAGACTGAGTGCCAGTTTGTGAACCAGTCACAAGTTCAATTCCCAGTCAGTGCACATGCCTATATTGCAGGCCACGTCCCCAGTAAGGGGCATGTGAGAGGCAACCACACACTGATGTTTCTTTCTCTTTCTCCTTCCCTTCCCCTCTAAAAATAAGTGAATAAAATCTTGAAAAAAGAGGAAACCAAACCAACTTTCTTTAAAAGAAAAAAAAAGACAGTCACAGTGTGGCAGAGTTTTTTAAAAAGAAAGACATTATAATACATGTCCAATATAAGACATTACCTCATACTAACAATTTAACAGGGTAAAAACCATCTAAATTATAAAAAATGACAGAGCAATACAGTAAAACAGATGAATAGGATAAAACAGAAACATTAAGAATAAATGTTGATCAATTCTCCTTCAACCAACAAAAGAGAGAAGTTACACACAGCATTTATATTTATTCTTCAATAGTGAAAGCCAGTGAATGTTTCCCACTTCCTTCAGCCCTTTGTGACCATAGAGAGCAATTATGAGCTTATTTCATAAAGAACTCATAGCACAGAGCAGTGATTCAGGGTAGAGGATCTGGGTTCTTACCCCAGCTTGCTGGTTGTTTCAACTCTTGTAAGGGCACTAAGTTTGTACCAGTTTCTGAGTCTGTAAAATGAGGGGGTAGATCTAAATGCACTACAAAATATATGTTCTGCCTCACATATATTCTAATTGAATTTTAAAATTAATTGGGATTGCCATGGGGTAAAGAATAAAAGCCAGTTTAGTACTGTCCATGATCATATTAAAGTGTAGAATATATGAATACATATCATATTAAAGTGATATATATATATATATATGGAATATATATGTGTGCACATAATACAATGGTGGTAAAGGGTGGGAAGCAGGCTACTTGACAAATTTTGAGAAAATGTTCTTTTCAACTTTTTATATTTTTTCTCTTCAACCTTTAATGTCCACAATTTCTTTAAGTTATAATGTACTGACCCAGTTCTTTAGAAAAGAGGAAAGAAGAATTAGCAAATAATGGATATATAGGATATTTTCCACCATGGAAATGACTAACAGGCTAATTTTTTTATTCTTCACTGGCTAATTCCTTCTACTTTGGCTAAGCCCTTTATTCAAAGACAAAAAACTGACTGATCTCATTAGGAGAAATGTGTTTAAAGGACTGATTATGCCCCGGCCAGGTAGCTCAGTCGGTTAGGCTGTGGTCCTAGTACACTGAGGTTGCAGGCTTGATCCCCAGTCTCAGCACACTCAAGAACCACCAATGCACGCATAAATAAGTGGAATAACAAAGTAATGTTTTTCTCTCAAATTTAAAATAAAAAACACCTGATTAAGAGGAGAACTGACATTTAACATGAGTTTATTCCACTTCTTGTACCTCCGTGGTTCACTAGGTTATGTAGACCAGGAATTTTACTTGTGTATGTTTCTTTTCACTGAAAATAGTGAAAAATCAGACTTGCTTTCACATTTACATAGTTTGCCTAGTATTATTTTGGGCCTATCAAGCTCATAGCTCATTCTTAAGAAATATAAGTAGTAGCAACGTCAATGAGGTGCTTCTTCAATAGTCCTTATGAGGAATACTGCACGGTAAGTATTAACAACAGAAGTGGACTTCATTACTACAGCCAGGAAAAATCAGAAAGGCTGCATGCATTATAATCACACAGTTTAGAGCCAAAAGAATCTTCCTATTCAACTCCAATTCCCTCACCTTACAAATGCCTAATCTGAGATTCAGAGATATTAAAAAGTACTTAGTGACTAACTTGAATAGAACTCAGATCTCAAGTTAGAAAACAGGCATCCTTTACCACTACAGCCTGCCTCCAACTTCAACTGAAAAACTAACAGACTGGAAAACTAACGACACACACAATACCTCAGATGTATCTCAACGGCATTATGCTAAATGGAAAAAGTATACCTCAAAGGATCACACACTATACGAATGCATTTATATAATGTTCTGAAATTACAAAATTATAGAGATAGAAAACAGATTAGTGCTTGTTAAGGATGATGAGTGGGGAAGGGCACAAGGGAGAACTTTATGACGACTGAATAGTGTTCTGTCTTCATGGTGGTGGCAGTCACACGAACGTGTGATAGAACAGCACAGGCCTACACACAGACACTGTAATATCAACGTCAAATTCCTGGTTTAGATGCTATGCTATAATTATGTAAGATATAACCACTGGGGGAACTGGAGGAAGGGTACATGGGGTGAACCTATCTGTGATGCCCCTGTAACTGTTGTGACTTTACAATTACTTAAAAATAAAGGTTTTTTTAAAGTCAAAAGAATTTGAACTTATTAACAAGAAAGGAGAAAAACACCAAAGCCTTTAGAGTCTATTATCAATTGAATAATCCTTTGAAAATTAAAGTCAACAGATGTTCCCATCATCACGCCCTGCTGAAAACTTTGCTGTGACTCTATCTAAGTAAAAGCCACATACTTGCCATGGCTCACAAGAACCTGTATGGTGCTGCTGGCCTCCTTCCCTACCGCGCTGACTTCATCTCTCACCATCTCACCTTTGCTCCCTCCGCTCAGACACAATGCGTTCTTTCTGTCCAGCCACACTTGCATCACTACACCTTTGTCACTGGTGTTACCTTTGCCTTCGGACCATTTGCTCCTTCACCTTTTATCACTGAAGTCTCCCTAACTAACCTAATGAAAACTGACCTCCTCTCAATGCTGAATGGAATACCTCCTTTGCCCTTCTTTACCTTTGTTGTTCCTCTAGCACTCTGACCATCTACAGATTTCCTCCTATTTTGTGTCTTTATCTGCTTGCCGCCACCACAAGGTGAGCTCCACCTCCCCAACCCTCCCCGAACAGACTTCTCTCTATGGCATTAAACGCTTTATCCACAGTGCCAAGAGAAGTACCTGATGCATCATGTACAGAACAAAAAACAACGTAAGGAAGTAAAATAAACATGTTATGTTCATGTGGCCTGAGGAAAGGGTACAATTTGGGGATTATATATACATGAAGTTGAGTTTCACTTAGATTTGCAATCATGAGACTTGGGCTTCAATTCTGGCTTTAACTAGATAAAATTTAAGAAAAGACACATTTATATCTGAAGTCCCGTTTTTCTGTTTATCATATGAAAGGGACTAAATTGAAGAACCTCTATGGTCCCAGACAAAGCTTAAGTTCTAAATGATTCCCCAAGATGCATAGTACATCTGCATTTCAGGTCTAATTCTGGCAAGCCTAGAAATAAGCCCATGGGGAGTCATGGAAGGTATTTCAGCATTTGTTAACTCAAAGACCCTCTACATGGCAAAAACTGTACTGTGCAATGGGGATTTAAAAAGCGAGACAGAGAAAGAGATTTGTGACCTAGTGTTATAAGTGCTGTGAACCTTACAAGTAGGTAAGCACAGGGTGCTGAGGAAGCACATACACAGATGTCCAATTAGGATCCTATTTTGGCAGGGTACCTTAGGTAAAGCTTCCCTAAGACATGCAGTGCTGAAGGATGCGCAGGGGCTAGCTTGGGGAAAATGATGTTCAGGCGGAGACAGCAGACTGACTTCAAGAATAGTGAGGTTAAGTTTTTTTTTTTTTTAAACAGAAATGATGGATGAGAGCCAGGGTATGTTAAATTTAAACATGGAGAGGTAGGCAAGGGCCAGATCATGAGTCTGTATTAATCCTAAAGGCTGTGGGATGATTAATGAAGAGTTGTAAGCAGGAGAATAACAATCAGATTTGTGTTTCAGAAAGTGAATTGCAGCAATAGTGTGAAAAATGGATCGGAAGAGAGTTAAGACAAGAATTAGAAGGTCAGTAAGGAGACTGACAGCATAAAACAGGTAGCGAGAAGAGAGAGGCTGGAATAAACCTGAGAATTACCAGTAAATAATCAGGTATGGAGAGTGAGAGAGGAGGAGATAAAGATGACACTTCAACTTGTGGAATAAAAGACTAAGTAAGATGACACCATCAATCAACATGGGGTCATTAGAATAAAGGAAGAACTTTAAAGGGAGATCATGAGCCCAGTTTTAGCCATATTGAGTTTTTGGTATCTGAGAAATGATATACAGTCAGGAGATATATCTATATCTGTATCTGTGTGTACACACACATAAACACACACCATGGAGCCTGGTAGGAAGAACTGGGTTAGAGGCACAGGGTTGGGAATAAGCAATATCACCATGAAAACTGAAGCAATGGGATGAATGAGACCACCTACTGAGATTGAGCAGAGGTCAGAGGGACCAGGACGGAAGCCTCTGAAGCACAGGTTATCTCAGAAGCACTCAAAAGCTGACTGAGGAGAAAGCATCAGAGTTGTAGAAGGAAATCCAGTCAAGTATGCTATACTGAAAAGAAATGAGAAAAAAGTTTTCAAGAAAGACCATGATAAACTTTCAATACTGCAGATGTAGGAGGGTGCAGCCAGGGGGTCCCCAAAAGAAGGATTTGTAATGGGGTTCAGAACTCAGGGTGTCTAGGAAATATTAGAAAGATATATGGGATGTCGTCACCCTCCACCACAGGTGTGAGTTGGGGGAAGGGGCACATGGAGCAGGGCCATTGAGAGCTGTTTTGCATAGCAATAGCTTAGTAGCTAACCTCTGGCGTGATCATTTAACACATCTATAACCTTTGACTGGTTGCACAGATAATGTTAAATAGCTGTGGCCATCCTCTGAGCCAGGGGGATGGAAGGAACTTCCCCCTAGATGTAACTGGGAGGCAACTCCCCCTAGTTACAGTGCCTGCGTGAGAGCTTGGAGATGACTGGCTCCACGACATGGGGCCACCCCTGCGCAGACTCATGATGGCAGCCAAGTAAAGCTGGAAGGATATTTAAACCCAGACTCGGCAGCCACTGGAGAGAGAACCATGTGGTTTTGCCTGAGTGGAGACTCCAGCAGCCATTGTGGAGAGAGGACCATACGGCTGTGGCAGTGAGAACCACGTCACTTTGGCCAGTGTAGGGGGGACCCCCCCCCCTCCACCACCATGAGAAGAATCACCATGAGGCTTCAGCAGAGAACCACCATGCAGCTTTAGCCGGAGATGCCGGCAACACAGCTGACGGTGCTGGGAACCGAGGGAGGCCTACCACCGAGCACGGATTACTGGGAAGAACCGGGAGCTGCCTGAGCCCAGACTTCTATTTCTTTCCCTGAGATACGGTACCCCAGACTGGGCAAAGCAGGGAAGGAAGGACTGTGTGTGTTTGTGGGTGTTTTAAGGGACTTTGGGACTTTGAGGAAGACATTAAGTCATTACTCTTAGTCTATATAACTCGATTAAATAACTCCATTCCTTTTCACCGATCTCTAACATGGAGAGCTATACTTCTCTGGTGAAGGGAAAGGTGAACCTAGTACAGGAAGACCCCAGGAGAAGGAGTGGTCAATTTGGTAGCATTGTGGGACCCTCTTCCCTGGTGGTCAATCAGAGAAAATCCTGGGAGACCACATGTGCAGTAGCTTTAAAGTAATACAACTACTTGTACATACTCAGTAAAAACCCACCAAAACTAGCCAGGAAGGATCCACCCTGTAAGAATAGAGTCCTTCCAACCCATGAGGTCAACCTCTGCTTGGAGTTGGCCTGCTCCCATGTTCTCTGCTACAAACTCTGGGTGTTTGGTTCAATTCTTTGTCCCAATCACTAAGAACCTGGTTACCTGTGCCCACCTGTGACACAGTCATATCAAGTCCATTTAAGAACTGAAAAGTACCCTTGAAGGAAGCATGGGTCTTCTAGGCAAGCTCAGTTTCAATGACATGGAAGGGTCAAAACCAGATGGGAAAAGAATGAATAGCAAATGGAGATAATTAAACTCTCTTTTAACTTTTAATTAAGTTGGCTATGAAGAGAAGGCAAGGAGAAAGTACATATAATAAAAGAGAAAAGTGGAAAACCACTTTTAAAAATTAGTTAAAAGGGGGTAACTGATGGCACAGAATTCCCAGGAAACGAAAAGAAAGGATTCAGAGCACGCACGTAAGAAAAAGTAGTTTGGAAAAAAAGCCAACATCTTCCACAGAGATGGGAATTAGGAGATAAGAAAGCAAGCAAGCAAGAGGGAGATACGTTTGGAGCTGAGAGAACAAGTTAAAGACCCATATTTTCTCCATCAAGTAGGAGAGACAGAATAGAGTAGGAGACTTGATTGAAGATGGTTGTGAAAATCTAAAATAGCTGTTGTGGTGGTGAAATAACAGCATGAAAACAGCATTTATGGAAAATTAATCCAGCAGCATTATGCAAAGAGAAATGGAGATGGGAAAACCTGCAGTTACAAAAGGCACATCTAGAAAACTGAATTAATTTAGATCTGAATTGTTGAGTGCATGGAAGTAGAGTGATGGCAAAATAGGAAAGAATATATAAGGGAATTCTTCAACAAATAAACGACTATCCCACTACACCTTCCCAACGAAATTCTTTCTCACAAGACCCCAAGGGTCACAGAGGTAGGGTCAAACACCCTCAATTACTTCAGCCCCTGGTAAGAACTAAAGCTATGGATTGCTTGCCCTCACTTTTTGGTTTCCTAGTCCAAAATGCATACTACTTCTTGAATGACATTACAGACCCCTCAAAACTCAATGGCCATGCCTATTTAAAGTACATCTGGGAGTATACCAGTGATCAATTCTGATATGTGTTCAGCCAACCTAATCTGGTCCAGATTCTTGGCTTCTCTCTAAGCTCACTATGTCATAGACTGATATGACAAAGAATGGAATCAATTGAGGAAAGATTGTAATTTAGTGAGTACTACATAAGCTGGGCCCACACCAGTGTATGGAGTCCTTTTTAAAAAGCTACACAGGTGATTATGGGGTAAATTTTTCTTGAAAACCATTTTTTAAATCAACATTCATGTTAAACATGTTGGCTTTGACGTGAGAGTAGGACATACAAATGGAAATAAAAAGTGAGTACAAGGTAAGAGTAGGAATAAGCAAAGAAAAATAAAAAGTTGGGAATCATCAGCACACAAAGAATAGGTAAAGCTATGAGTTAGGGTCAGATTTGACCCTTGGAGAATGTAAAGCAAAAGAACTTAATTGTATCTTAAAAAAAATTTATATCAAAGGCAAGATATGGCAATTAGAGCACACCCACTATGCTGCTCATTTCAGCTGTAAGTTCACTTCTAAAGACTGACAAGCAACAATATTTCCGATGCCTTGACAGCACCTTTTCTCTGAAGAATAAACAGCATGGTAATGTTTTGAGCCACACCTACCTAACCTACATCCAATTTTATCTTCCTAAATCAACCTAATGGAGAGAAATCACCTCAAATCCTTCATATGTAGGAGCAAAGAGGTCCAGTAACTCAGAAAGGGCCTTAGTCAAGAATCTGTGTAAATTACAGAGAAATTCAAGAAACCCAGCATATGTGCGGATGTTCTCAGAGAAACACACTAATGTAAGCACCAGCAGTGTTTGTCTCTCAATGGAATTCCTGCCTGGCTGCTGATCTGGGTGCAGGCTAATTTCCCCCTTGGTGAATAGTGCTGTTGAGATGCAGAACTCGCCACCATCTGTTACCTAGAATTAGCATAATGACAAATTATCTAATCCCTTCCATTTAACAGATACAAATGGTACTCTTATAACACCAGTTCAGTCATATTCTCATTCATGTGGTCGATCTTCACCCCACCCCCAAAAAAATTAGTCTTCCCACCCTGCTGGCGGTAGATCTGTTTCAGGAATTTAGCCCCAGTCTTGCGGCAGAGTCCAGGTGCTTTACCATGAGAAGCTTTCCTGACTCATTTTATTCAGGAGTTGGAATGCAGCTGTTATCCCAGATGCATGTGAAAAGGGGCATGCTGAACACAGAGAAACACTGTCTCTAGGAGACCAGCAAATACAGTGCAGGGCTTCTTAAACTACATCAGGTTGGAAATTTCAACAGGGTAAGAAACACACAGAAAAGGTATGTCAGTGCTGAGCTGGTGAGAATGACAAAAGGGAGAAAGGGAAAACAAAGAAATCAGAAGATTAAATGGGTAGCAAGTAATAAAATTCTAATGGGAAAGGCTGTTGTTTTATAGTTCTAGACAGCAGTATGTAGATAGCATCAAACACCAAAATGAGAATGGGACACCTAGAAAAACAAAAATATGCTCCCAGGATCAAATAACCAGAAGAGCACAATCAATAAATGCATGGATGGCTGTCTGTGGCAGCACATAAAGGATGGGAACTGTTCGATCACCAGTGACCAGTACAGAGACAGTTCAATCAAGGAGTGAAAAGCCAGCAGAGTAGGACATTGTGTTGAAAACAATGTCCAAAGCCAGCCACTTCCTCATAAACTGAGCTTTTGGTAGGGGTCAAGAGAAGACATGATAAGAAAATATATTTAATGATTATGTTTAATGAAATAATGAGGGAAATAGTGGGGGGGATTTCTTCTTCATCTTAAGTAAATAACTTTTGGGATATATGTGGAATCACCAAATATTTATCACGCTTATTAATCTAGAAGTATTGTTTCAACAACTACATTTCAGAAATATCTGTCTCAAGCTACACTCTAGAGTACAAGTGTTCTCGACCAGGAAGTATGTCATCATTATGTTACAGGGTGCAGCCAAGAGGGGGGGGGGACCCCAAATGGACATTTGAAATGGGGCCCAGAACTCAAGGTGTCCAGAGACTCTAGGATGTTTTTTTACCTCTTCCCCCCACCACAGGTGTGAGTTGGGGGAAGGGGCTCATAGAGCAAGAACGGCAGGGAAGCTTTGCAGCTAATCCATGGCATGGTTATTTAACATACCTATAGCCTTGGGCTGGTTG